>LGRX02001114.1:0-29880 GCA_001247695.2 Cymbomonas tetramitiformis | reverse complement strand
TGTTAAAGGGGCTGAATTTTCTGAATCCGTTCAAGCAATCCTGGTATTGCCAAGAATGAGGACCTAATTTATATATGCAAAATTATTCCAAAACTTTTATTTACAATACACTCGGGCTGCAATTGAATACAGCATACGTTGTCGTGTACAGACTACGATTTGGGCGTCAACCTCTGCACTGTTAAAAGGGGCTGAATTTTTTCCCGATTTTTCAAAAGAGGGGGAATCTTCGATTTCATCTCCGATTTTTTCCCCAATATTCGAAATTCGGTTATTGTCACGTAGGGAGAGATCTGACCCCCCCCATAAGGTGGGGGTGTGTCTCCTGTGTTTCCCCCTTCGCCGAGCAGTGTCACAAGTCACCTGCGTGTGTCACCGTGACTGTCCGTGCACAAGCATAAAACCCTGAGTATTTTATGTTATGCATCTTAGTCACCTGAAAGCCTGTGCTTCCTGCTGTGTTCCGACTGTAGTGCATATATATTGCTTATATATATACCCGACCGACCGCGTTATCACGTCTTTCTTCAGGTTACGGGCTGACCACTTCTGTGGTGGCACTGTTTCTTTTGGGCTGCTAATTTCCGTCTCGCCGAACGTACCGGCTACCGAGAGTCTCGTCGAACTTTACCGACTACCGCAACCGCATCACCGATTTTACCCTCACCGATTACCGACACCGAGAGTCTCGTCGAACTTACCGGCTACCGCACCGACAATTTCAACAACATGTCTAGAATTACATGCGTTATCACGTCTTTCTTCATATTGAGCCAGTGTTAAGGACCATCCGACGGCCCCAACATCCTATAAAATTCTTATTTTCGGGGATCCTTATTTTCCGTGGAGCACCCGTACGCTAGGATTGTATTATGTATTTGTATACGGTGGCTGGGATCACTGCCGAAATCTTGACCAGTGACACGCCTTTTATTGCACCATGGCGACCATCGAGGACCATCGCGGTCGATTGTCCCTTCCAACCATCTACAGTGAACAGTGTCACCATGCGGGAACTCTTTACTCTGAACAGTTCCCGATGATCGTTCGACAGCAAATATGAATCGTTCGATCGCAGTCACAGACTCCTAAGCAATTCACAGCAGTCAGATCACGCTGATTTCCGGTTCCCCACGAGTGTTACGAGGGCTGCCCAACAGTGCTGTAGAAATCCGACGTGGCACCGGTAGCTACCGGTAGCGATACCCCTTAGCTACCGGCAGCCATCGGATCAATTTCCATACTTAAGAAGCACATATCGGTTAAATGCCCCCTTAGCCACTGGCAGCCGTCGAAATCTTACCGATACCACCCATCAACACTGCTGCCCAACAGTGTGTTTGCTCGGCATAACTTAAAGTACTTAGATGAACTAAATGAGCTTACATTCTTTCACCCAAATAGCATATTCAGGTAAATTAGAGCGCCTCGAAGCCAAGCGCGGCTTCATTTAACCCGCAGATCCGCTAACGGCCATCCCGCCGCGGTGTTGGGGCGGGCGCACCAAGCGGACCGCGGAATGCTAAAGCGCGCCACACGAACTTGGAAGTTTAGGCACATACGGTATATTAACTAACCAGCTTAAGTTATATTTCTGTCTTAACGCGAAGGCAAGCGCGTTAGGGCGCAGAATGTTCCGATGGCGGGCGTTGAGCCGTTGACCGGTGATCCGAACGGGCGGTCCTATGTGTTTTATATGGAAAGCACCCGCGGGAAGAAAAATGTGAGATATAATATACCGTATTATATCGGGGTGGTCACTGAATAGTTTCTCATACAAGTGTAAACTGATTATAAAGATAAACGAATGTATAATGCATCTGTGACCTCGGTATCTGTCACCAAGTATTGTACGAGTACTGGTACAGTCGAACGGAGTCATGCAAGTTATGACCTACGGTGCACTGACTCCAGCACACCACCCTGTAACTGTACGGAGTGCTGTTCAGGTGGCAGAGAGCGGCTCACAGATAAAGTCCAAAGTTCCGAAACAACAAACAGCCCGTAGATGGAAACTGCTAGAGGGAGGCCTGTGCTTTAGCCAGGGCGGTCCCTTTCTAAAACTGCTGCTAGGAAACTGCTCACGAAGCTAAGTTCCTACAGCTCAATCCCAAAGCTACTCAGCCACCTTCAAAGTGGTCCACAAAGCTGCAGAGTTCACCAGAGTTGAAGAAGTTGTCATTGTCAAAGATGTTCAACCAGAACCAGAGTCCAGAAGTCATAATCCAGAACCAGAGTCCAGAAGTCATAATCCGGAACCAGAAGCCAGAACCATAATCCAGAAGCCAGAGTCCAGAAGAAGACTCGTAGAGCAAATCCAGGAATCCACAAAAGTGAAAATCCGAGTCCAAGCCTGCCGAAACTTCAAAAGGAAAAGGCCTGCCGAAAGGGAAAGTGTACGGCAAGGCAGACAGACTGTTGGCAGTCACCCCAGTGGGATGTACCGCTGCGGTGAGTTCAGGGTCTCGATCGAGCACCACCGAACCCTGAACCGCTGACACACATGCAAGACACATGAGTGCGGGCAGGGCTAGAGATGCAAAAGAGAAGACCCTCGGCAATGTTGCCACACCGACACGTGACCGTGTAGCCGATGGGGCCGAGGGAATCTCGTCTCCGGAATAAGAAAAGCCGTCGGAGTCGTCGTCATCGTCGATCACGGAAAGCTCTCCCGGGTGAAACGACTCGTGAACCGAGTCAATCGAGCACAATTTAAGAGATGTGTCAGGGCATGTTGGCATTACACGGTCCATAAAAGAGACACGTAGTGGCTCCTCGAAAGGAGACCCGAAAGAAGCGGGGTCCGATGCCGAAACAGGTATAGCCCAGTGTCGATCTCGTGATTGACAGGTGGTGGCGCATCGCACACCACCTGCGGTACAGACAGAGTACCGATGTGCAGAGGTTGCTTACCGGCGGCGGTAGCACCACCGACCTGTGCAGCCGTAGCCGCAGACCGTAGGGACTCAAGGACGCCCCGTGCATCCGAGAGCACACCCTCCATGCCGTCGCCCGAAGCACCATGACCCAAGCCCGCATAGTGGGCACGTAATCCCACGTCGTGCCGCACCGGGTAGGTGAAGGGCTCAGGATCGGTACGCACCAGTGGCTGGTCGTGCTCGTGGCATAAGTCAGCGAAGTCCTCGTCGTTCTCGTTGTCGAAGGCGGTTTGGAAGGCCGAAACCACCTCGTCCAAGTCCATGGCGGCATCACGTAGGTCAACATCGCACGAACCACGCACCTCAGGGCAACGTGCAGTGTCGTGAAAGTGCCCAGGGCAGAGTGGGCACTCCTGTACGAAGGCCGAGGATGCGGAGTGAAATGAGATGTTCCTAGCACCCTGCGCCTTACTACCCTGAGGCCAATTCCCACCTTTCGGGAGTGGGGATGCCGCGAAGCGGTGCCCCCATCCCACGCGACGGTCACGTCCGTGAAACTTACCGTCCGTACGACGGTTCCGCTCATCACGCCACTTGGACGGTGGAAATCTCACACCACCGCCCCCATGCGGATGGTGAGAATCTCTCCGTGGCGGCGGTGCGTCTCGTGAAACACCTCGCTCGCCATGTCGCAGGGAGGCAAGAAGGGTAGTGGCCTCACCAATCACACGAGCGAACTCCTCGAGGAAGTCCGAAATGTCGCTCTGCTCGTTACCTGTGTAGGCCAACCCGAGAGGCGTGTGCGTCGGGGCAGGTATAGCCTTTGGACGGTTGG
The DNA here is from genome assembly GCA_001247695.2 of Cymbomonas tetramitiformis. Classification (NCBI taxonomy): domain Eukaryota; kingdom Viridiplantae; phylum Chlorophyta; class Pyramimonadophyceae; order Pyramimonadales; family Pyramimonadaceae; genus Cymbomonas; species Cymbomonas tetramitiformis. The sequence goes on along the minus strand of LGRX02001114.1, from coordinate 26,166 downwards.
GAGGGCCATTCGAGTTCGCACACCACCAAACCTCCAGAGCGTGGGTGTAGATCTCTTCGATGCTTACCTTCGCTAGCTCAGTGTCCAGGCGAAGCGGGGTAATCACTTCCTTGTAGAACACGGTGTCCAGTGCCGCCAGCAGCTGCCTCTTGGCGGCTTCGTCGTCCAGGGGGGCCGCTCCGCTAGCCGCGATAGCCTTCAGGCATTCGTCAAATTGCGCGACCAAGGGTTCAGGGTCATCAGACGAACCAAAAGAAATGCTCAAGAGCTCTTCGTGGTGGCGGAGTGGCCGATGCCCAGGCGGCAGGAGCCGCTTGGTGATCTCCAGCAGGGCACGCTTGCCGTCACGCGGAGAAATTCGGGCCGAAGCGTCAACCCACCTTCGAGCTGGAGAATGGGGAGTCGTCAAAGACACCAAAGCACGAAGCAAAATGTCGTTGTAAATGGGTTGAACTTCTTTGGTAACGTCCACGAGGTCAAAAATATCCTCGCTGGCGGTGTCCTTGTTGACGAAAGAAGCCTCCAAGGCAGTCACCAAGGAGTCCCAAAGCAGTTGACGATGTGGCTCACTCCCTGAAAACGAAGACGCCTTCGTTCCCAATGTGTCCTTCGCGACACGCTTCACAACGTCAGTGTCCCAGGACGATTGTAACACGGCATTGCCGCGTGTCCTGTCAGCAGCAGCGAGAACGACCTTCGCTGACTGCGGGGTGCTCTTATAGCGAGCACCCACGTTCCTAGCAAAAATCGAATCTAGGCGCATTCTAGCGCCCATGGCCGGCGTACCAACAGAGGATGAAGTCATCAGAATAAATTCCTATAGGAGGGGGTTGGGGAAAAGGCGAGGCGCAAATTGTAAGTTGGTGGGCGACGTCAATGCAGTTGCGGAGTAAGGACAAGATCGATGGGGTCGAACGAAATCAACGAAGTCGAATACGCGATGGCCAAGGAGATGTCGACATGGGTGATCAAGCCAAGTCAAAGACAAAATCCAACGCGGACACTCGAAGAAGTTGCCGAAAGTCCCAACCGAAATCTCACCGCAACTTAGTCGGCAAACCGCACGCCCTAAAGTGGTCAATTCAACACCTCGCGAGGCCCCAACGCCCCGCCAAGCGGAAAAGCTTAGCCAATCATGGCAAAGTCAGCAGTGAGAAAAGCGGGGTAATACCCCATAACCTGTGAGATATAATATACCGTATTATATCGGGTGGTCAATGAATAGTTTCTCATACAAGTGTAAACTGATTATAAAGATAAACGAATATATAATGCATCTGTGACCTAGGTATCTGTCACCAAGTACTGTACGAGTACTGGTACAGTCGAACGGAGTCATGCAAGTTATGACCTACGGTGCACTGACTCCAGCAAAAAACCCATCCTGGGTATCGCCACCCGAGGTACCTCCGACCGGTAGATGTTTAGGATGTTCAATGAATGAGCTAAACTAGCGTATTCATCGAATGATTTTCCCCTTAACACTAGGGAAGGTTTTTCTATACTTCGTCTCAGCGGGTGATTCGTCTTGCTAACGGTTTCTATGTCCTTGTCTAACGGCAATATAATTCTAAAATTTCGAATTTTGAAAATTCCAGCATGGAATAGTTGCAACCACCCGCAAAAAAGGAGCCACGACCAGTCTCACAAGAACTCGCGGAAACGGGTTGTGCGCCACTGAAGGCCTCTCGACTGTCATAATTTCGGCAGTCACCCCAGCCACCGTGACGGTACCCATTGTATAGACCTAAAACCAGACTTTGAAAAAACTTGCCCCCTCCCCGCCCCCCACCCTAACGACTGAAGCGGAACCTCCGCTCAAATTCATTAAAGTTTATAGTGATATTTCGGTAAAAACTTGCGAAATTTTAAATAGTTTCCTTTTTATAGTGCAGTTGGTTGTCGCGCGATACTGTACTCCGAATCTCTAGGTCACGTGATCGAATCTCGTAGTGAATAAAGCGTATCTTCAGAAAATCGTGGTGCGGAAGCTGCGTTAGTTAGGGGGGGGGACTACCCACTCGATTTTAAAATCCCACATAGAGGAAGTGGGCAAGTTTTTTCAAAAAGTCTGGTATGTTACACTTTATCTCGAGTGTGTAGTTCGGTTACGAAAACGAGCGGAGGTGCTGACGATCCGGATGGCGTTTATACACCTTAGACCTTTGATTGTTTGAGCAAGGGGAGTAACTATAGCGTATAGGTGTAGTACAGTAGCGTACATAGCAAGGGGCGCAACCAAATCGATTGCACAGTGTTAAGGACAAGCCTCGACATCGCCTCACTTGTTCCAGTGAGTTAACACTGCCTAAAACTCACGGGGAAGCCGATTCCCCCCCACTGTATGGGGGACTGCTTCTCCTAGCTTCACCCCTCGCCGTGCGTGTCATCCGTCACCTTGACCTAGCTCTGTTAAGAATAGACAGTCATTTATGTATGCCGGTCTATTCAGTTTATGCTATCACCGTCGCTAGAGCACCCTGCACTGATGTGTTGTTCTGTCCTCCATTGTAGATATACATATATATATATATATTCCTTATATATATATATACTACAAAATTGATTTTATCCCCCCAGTAGTAAGTGTACGACTACGGTGTCCCTCCGCCCTACACTGACTACCGATAGAGGCGCAAGCGCCTCGATTATTGTGGTAGCATTGTAGAAAATGTGAGATGGTCGGAACACCGTAGTCGTACACTTACTACTGAAACAAAGGGAGGACGAAGTGAGAAGCGGACTAAACGCAAAAAGGGGGAAATTGGTTACAATTCTACATTATCTTTAAGATATATGCATATTATAACCATTTCCCCCCAAAGTTAGAAATTTCTTCTCATCTTGCGTCTAAAATTATTTTCAAAAATATGTTTAACTAATATTATAGGCAGCGCACTTTTATGATTTATCCAACAACTTCCCAAACTTTTAACATTGCTAAAATCTCTTGCGAAGACATAAAAACACTATCTCGAGGAGGATCATATGTGAACATAAGATATGACAACAAACCATTCTATATCCAAACACCTTATCTAACAGCACCGTTTGGTGTAAGTTCTTTTAAAGACTGTGACAAATATTACCTTAATCTATCGCTAAATGATGAAAACAAATCGTTTTCGGAAATGTTAAAGGCGATCGATCAAAAGGTAATCGAGACTGCCACGACAAACGCGTTCAAGTGGTTAAAAAGAAAAAACTACAACCAAGAAGTCATTAAAGAATTTTTCAATTCCTCAATCAAACAACCAGCAAACGAAAATTATTCGCCATTATTCAAATGTCAAGTACCTATTGACGATGTCCAAGTGTTCGAAGGCGATACCGGAGTACAAACACTTCTTCAAATACATAAAACAAAGTATGCAAATATCAAAGCCATCGTGCAAGTTGCGGGAATTTGGATTATAAATGGACAATTTGGCATTAGTTACAAGGTTTCACAAATGTTATTAAAGCCTCATGAAGATAACAGTACATTGGAGTTTGTAGATGATTGTTAAAATGCCTTCGCGTCTAAGACGGTAATTGTTGGGTCGGGCAAATCTACAAACTCGTTTTCTTCATTTTTGGCGTCAAATATCAACTCATATTTGCGCCTAGATCGTTTGCCTTTATTCAGTTTTAGATGCCCTGTTAATGTTTTTTGATAGTTGGGAGATTTCTTATCATCTATGAATACTCGTACTTTATGTCCATCGTAATTTCGCGAACGGTTTACTTCCACAATTTTGTCGATGCCCTCTTTTTTTAACTTTCGAGCAACCGTTTCATTCTGCGCCTCTTTAGAGATACCTTGAGTACCTCGAGTATTTTTGGAGGATTTAGCTATAGGTCCTTTGACTTCTAAAAGTTCTCTAGGCTTGTACGCCCTTGCTAAACGTTCGTTGTCTTCAACATCTTCTACAATAAACGAATTGCCTTGTCTCATCTTAACTTTATAGACCTTTGTTGACCAACGTTGAGATTCTTTGTCAAATGTTTTTGCGCGCACACGTAATCGAACCGTATCGCCAATTTTAATGCCTAATGTTTTGTATAGTTCAAACGTTTTATTTCGTTTCAACAATACATTTCTAATAATCTTGATAGTGTTCATGTCATCAGGACTTGACGCATCCGGATTACCAGTATTACTTGTGTCGTTGTAATTCTTTACAATCGTCTCAATCTGATTTACCCAATCTGATTTTTTAACTCTTGATAACTTTAGCTTTAATGTGCGATTAAAGCGTTCGATTGTGCCCATACGTGAATGGTCTTCTACTTCCGCGACATAATGTGTTATGTTGTACTCTTGTAACAATTGCTTAACTTGCTTGTTAACAAATTCACTTCCAGAATCTGTCGTCAAATTTCCATTGCGTAAATTGGAATCCAATATCATTTTCCTTATAGCGGGAACAACTCCTTCGGCAGCTTCTGATTTCTTATCAAGTTTGTCTTTAACGGTTTTAGATTTTAGTGCAATGGCATAAGCTTTCCTCGAGTTAATGTTGATTCCCGTAAGAATAACACTATATCCTTTATTTTGTGACTTTAATCTAGGCACGAACGCAAGGTCCATTTGCATATTAATCTTATCAACCGGACCATAAATAGGAAACATTTTTTTGCGATTACTTTTCTTTTGTTGACTAAACGTTTGGGAAGACTCGGTGGCATCTATAGCAACTTTTACTTGCGATTTGGTGACACCGTACCCTTTGTTACGCAACTTTTTGTAAAAAGACTCAAGTCCGGATAATCCAAAATCTGGTTGTAGATACAATTCTTGTATACGTTCCAAAGATATGCTTTTTGATTTAGCGGTCATTATGTATAAATATACTTTATGAAACACAATATATTTCATTGTGGCCCCATGGCAAAATGTTATAATCTCTATCGACTTGCACATGCCCTTTGTCATATTGATACCTAAAAGTCTTCGTTTCAGGTCGTGTTTCTAGCCCTAATAGTTTGTGTGTACAAGCTCTTTTTTGTTGGCGTATAACATTATTTTGAAGCCCAATTTGTCCTTCGCCATTTAGGACAAATTGTTTCATGGTGTCGTGGTTGATGTTCGCGGCATTCTCAACCGATAACGGAAAACCTTTTACTTTAGTAAGGGCAGTCCCGTCATCAAACCGCAAACTGTATGACTTGGGTCCGGTTGCTACGTACTCCAACAATTTGGTATTCATTCCTTCAAGCTCATCCGTAAGCTGTCCTAAATAATCGCCTCGTCGAGTTCGATACACGTGATCGTTGACATCGACCATCTCAACATAAATGCAAGAATCGGTGTCCGCGTATAGCACATTGTCAAAACCCACATCTTCAAACAATGAATATAACTTGAGTCGTGCGTAACTGCATGTAAAAACACCTATCATTTCATTGGTACTATATTTAGACTTATGGTACATATCTTTGGAAGTGTAATTTAACATTACGAGCTCATTTCCCTCCGCACCTACAAAATCGTATTTACAGTTGTAAAATTCATTAGTTATAATGTCATAAAACTCATATGGATTCTTGATAAATTTGGTCAATGCTTTATTTTCCCGCTCGACGTATTTGCCCCACAGGGCATTTAAAAAAATCTTTGCCACTGACCGTAAACCCTGGTTTTTGCTTATTTTTGACTTGTCTAAATGGATACCTTCGGCGTCGTAGTACTTTTTTACATACAAATCTTTGTCGTCTTCGGTTTTAACCCAAGCGGGAAAGCCACTAGCTTCTTGTTTGATTTTTAAGAATGCATTGACATACCCTTCAAAAATGCTTGTGGACCTTTCTGTCCAATGCCACATTTCGAACACTTCATCGATGATGTACCCCTTATCAACAGCTTTGTTCAGCTCGAGCGTTGTCCAGCAACCTTCCATGGCATGTAATGGGAATGTTAGTTTACCATCAGCATTTCTTTGGGGTAACACCGCTATTTGTAAGTCTGTTGGTGGTGTCACTCTGCAATACACTATTCCAAAATACTTGCTGACATCTGTATTTTTCGGGCATTTGATTTTTGTAGGATGACCGATAGGATACTCGCAATATTTATTGCAATAGGGATACAGTGATGTAAAATCTAAATAACGAATAGTCTCGCTGTCTTTCTTACGATAATACATTTTTTTAGGGTCACACCGACCGCCGAAAAATGCATCTCTTGGAGATATGTCTTTCCGATACGACTTTAAAAACAATTGTACATCTATATCTGTCTTGCACAACATATCCCATCGATTTTCCCATATATATTGAACTTTATACCCTAAAGATTCAATATGCGCGATTCTCGCAAACGTGTCGTCATGCAATTGCTTCATTGTTTTATTTCTATCAAAATTCTTTCTTGACAGGGCAAACACGTCTAATGACCCATGCCAATAATCGCCTAGAAACTCGTAGCACATGCTCGCTTGAATATCAATTGCATCCACAATGTAAGACGTCCCGGGTAACTTGTATTCTTCCAAAAGCGGAATTTTATGTTGAAAACGTATATATTCAAGCCATTGTTTGCATTTAATGCTTTGCTTTTTTGCTAGTGGTTTATCCAAAATTGCGATTGATTTTTCGGGCATATACTCGGAGCGATGTATTGCTTGTGCAAGACTTGCAATTGTTAAATAGCGCGTGGGGTCAAAGTTGTCGTGCAAGGACATCAGTATCTCGCGATACTTTAACCACGCTTGACGTAGTATTGTGACATCGTTGGAACAATATCGATGCATCTCGTGTTTGAAGTCAAACGTGCACTGATTATCTACTTTATGAGTCCACCATTGCATAAATTGGGCATACTGCGTTTGCTTCATACATTCAGGTGCGTAATATTTGGATTCTGGATACATTCCTACATAATTCTGATTTTCGACAGTGTTAAATAAATGAGGGAACCAACCTTTGGCAGTGTCATCTTGCAGCCCAAACATTTTCGGCACATTTGATAAAGATGTGGCAAAATGAAGATAACTATCGACGAACCGCACATGTTCAAACTCAAGACTCATGATTTTAGAGCCATTTGTACATACTTTTGGTACGTCGCCACGTTCCGTTATGACATAATCGAGTATCAATTTGAAGTCGTAACCGGAACCATTGTGCGCAATCATTGTCATACCTTTGTGTGCGGACTGAAACGCCCAAGTGGCAAATTGCTCCAACGTATGATGGACTATCTCTGTACCATCGTAATATTGGCATACACAAAAGTTTACTACGTGCTTGCCTGTATTTTGGGTTGATTCAAAGTCAAAAAATGCAATCTTTTCTATCGAAAGTATGTCTTTAGGGTTTTTTTTAGTGATGTAACATAAGTGGTCACTCATATCACAATATTCTTTGCAGTTATCGCAAACCCTATGCCCGCACACGTGTGCGATGCTAACATCGTTTGGATACCTAGTCTTGCATTGTTCACAATACGAATAGCTTTTACAAACTGACGACGATTTATGAAAATCGTAACATTCTCGGTCATAAAAGGTGCAACCACAATCGTCACATCTAGTCCACGTCTTAAATTGCTTTCTTTGTCGAGGATTTGCGAACTTGCATCGTTTTGATTTACACCGCGGGCAATGCCGTTTGTAGTTATGTCCCAAAAAGGCATTAATATTAGTTATGACGCCATAGTGCCCATTGTAATAAACTAAATGCCAATCGTCTTTGTATAATAGAGAAGAACGATTTTCATCACAATATGGATAAATCAATTTTGGTCCGATTGATGTCAACGCGTATACATGAATGTTTCGTCGAAATTTCATTTCATATCGGTAAACTTGTGTTATGGAAATTCCTTCCGCTAAAGCGAGGTCCATACAATTCCGCAATTCTTGGGCTTTTCGAGTTAAAATGCCACGGTGGTCACGTATGAGATTTTTATACACGTGAGATTGACCTTTCCAGTTTATGTTGTCAAGGATCACAATGCACCTATCAAAGCAAAGTGCGTCATTATTGCGTATGGTTATTGTCGCACGTTTTCGAAACACCTCCGAAATGGATTTTGGCGAAGCTAAACTGCACCCTTTCCCTGTAGGTATTTTTGTGGTGTACTTAAAAAAGTTTAATGGTTTTTGCCGGTCCATGTTCTTTTAGTGCATCAGATTGGGCAATTTGATTCAATTTTTCGTACAATTTTAGTCGGTCATTTTCCGTGATTGGCGTGGTTTCATATTTGTCCTCAAACTCAACAGCCATACGTATCACCTCTTTAGTATCATTTTGTTGTTGACCTATCCAATGCTCTAATGGCTTGGTCAGAAATACATCGAAAGGTATAACGTACTCGGTCCCATCGGTTGAGTGCTTTTCGATATGTTTCTTTAGTGTAACATAGGTGTCGGCTTTCGTTGTCTTGCCTCTTGCATCAAATTCATTTTTGGTGAGCAAGTTGACATTTCCGCCTTTCTTATTTCGACGTTGATACAATCGTATTAAATCTACCCTATCGTCTTCGTCCAAGTTGGTATTCTTCTTCAAGCGTTCCCATTGGTTGGCGGTAAGCTTGGTTTTGGACATAGTATTTCCCTATAATATGTGTGTATTCTATATATACAAGAAATTAATTTTCGGAAGTTTTTTCTAACTTATGCAACTCAAGCTGTCGTATATATTGACATGCCACTTTACCACTCATCGTATCGTCAAAAGTATTTAATATGTCAAGAACCGTGACCCCATATTTTTCCAATGAGTTGTTACGTACGGGCAATCCTTTCGCCATCCTATTTTGCAACAACCTCTTTTTCAAAACTTCATTTTTGTGAGTTTCATAATGTTTTGCACTTTGCGCTCGATTTTTTTCGTCGTCTTTTTTGTAATAGATATTGCCTAATTTTGACACAACTTGTTCCATGTCTATATATACTATATTGTTATATATTTAAATCGATTACAAAACGCTAAAAAGCACTTGTCATCACCCGAAAAAATATATCTTGTCTATAGTAATATATATAACATTATGGGTTTTGCGAAAGGGAAAAAAATAGAAGATCAAGCTACGTTAGATAGGTTAGCACAATGCCGAGCCAAAGCACTTGAAACTAGACGCAAAAAGGCACAAGACAAAAGGGACCTCCAAACAGCAAATGAGCTTGAAAAGAAACAAAAGCTTGTACAAGCCCAAGAAACTATAGAGAAAGCTACAAAATCAAACAATGACGAGTTGGTACCCATCCCAAAAGTGTCCAAACGGTCTTTCAAAAAGACTAAACAACAAATTATTATAGAAAAAGACGATTCTTCTAGCGAGTCCGAAAGCAGTATGAGCGAAGCGGAGGCACAAGTCGTTGTCAAGCACAAGTCTAAAAAGCGAGATAAGCAATCAAAGGTGCGATCCCCACACGGAGTAGACCCTCAATCCCCTATGTATACAAAAACATATAACTCATTATTTCCTTCTATATAGTATAGTAAATATGAATACACTAAAACTATCGCCCGATTATGATATTCAAATCCCTAAATCAGGTGCGTTCACAATAGCTACAGAGCCCCACTTTATTCAACTGCACGGTGTTATTCTAGCAGTCGCGAAACGAGGTACCGGGAAAACCACTGCGTTGAGTAATCTTCTACGATTAATGAAACGCAACAACGCACTAGACAGACTATTGTTGGTGTCGCCCACATACCATAACAACAAACACTATTTCAAAGACCTCCCGTTGGATGAGTCGGACGTACTAGAACCTACCGTGGACGTGCCGAACAAAATCGAGGAAATCATGGACGCGGAAGGAAAGGATTATGACGAGTACATGGAAAAGTCAAAACGGTACAAAAATTTGATGAAAATGCTAAACAATTCCAATATGTCAATATATGAGATACCCGCCGATTTGCTAATGGAGTTTGGTCCTGAGTTTACCGCCCCCGTGCATAGGTACAATGGGCGTAAACCTGCCATGGCAATCATGTTTGACGATACGCAAGGCACCGATATCATGAAAGCGTCGAGCAAACTTAGTAACTTGGTAATTAAGCATCGACACTTGGGACGACTGTCTGATGGAGCCCTAGGTGCCACATTGCTCTTCGCTACGCAAAACTACACCAGCAATAGTGGGGGGCTATTGAAGGCTATACGAGGCAACCTCACTCACATGTTGGTGTTTCGCAATAAAAACCAAAAAGAAATAGATTGCATCGGAGACGAGTGTAGCGGAGAGGTTCCCCTGGACACCTTTCACGCAATGTATAACCAAGCCGTGCAAACGCCTCATGACTTCTTGTTCATTGACCTTCACAAAAAGCAATCGCACCCAAGTGGGTTTCGCCGCAACTTCAACGAGTTTATGGTGCCACCTCAGAATTTGGCATAAAAAAAAGGGGGAAATGGTTATAAACATGATATATCTTATAGATAACATCAAATTGTAACCAAAACCCCCATAAAAAAGAACTTGACATTTTGACATTAAAAAAGGGGGACATTGGTTATAAAACGTTGTATATCTTATAGATGATACCAATTTATAACCAACATCCCCATTTTTGTCGTGTGTTGTGTTGTTTAAAATGATTGTGATTTGTGAATTATATAAAACTATGTGTGGCGATCTTCATTTCTATTAATCTTCATTTTCATCATCTATAGTTATGAATGAATAACATGCCTTTGTTTCGCTTTTTATAAACGATTTGTAACTTTTTAAATATGCTTTAACAATTGGTATGGTTTCGAGCCATAATTTTGAATGTTCATATACATTAAATGTTACTTTATGATTGCTTGGGTCATGCATTTTTTTGATTTTTTTTGTAGAAAGGTCACTTGCTATGCTATAACAAGTTACACCAAAATATGCATTTAAGGCATAAGCGATCATACAAGAATTTATTTTGGTGGCTTGCATTTTAATTTTGAAATGTTTTTTAAATTCTTCAATGTCTATATCCCACTTAGGATTAGGTGGTAATTCAAATGTGTCTAAAGCATCATTTTGTTTAAACAAATCTAAAATTAAATGATCGGTTTCAAACATGTAAACCCAAGCATCAATATATCTTGCTAACTTTTTGTTCCATAAGGTTTTGAGTATATCAATAGGTGTATTTTTTACAAATCTTTGGATAAATTGGTGTTTTGAAACAATCAATTTATCTTCCATGCTAGCTTCGTTACTATAGATTTTCATGTTGTAGAAGTCGTCAATAATATCCGAATTGGTAATGGACATAATGTTGTCAAATTCATAATGTGCAAAATGCTCGACATTCTTTATCATGTTTAAAGTTTGTTGTTCTATAGTGTAAGAACTTGACTTGCTATACTCAAAATTTGCAAGCTTCGCAAAATGTTTGAATGTGTCTATATCCCTAGCATAATGTTCAATTTTATGCCAATCTATTAGTTCTTGATACAAGTCACAAGTTTTAGTAATCTCGCCATAAGGAAGGGAAAATCCTTCAACTTGCTTAATATAAGGCATGGAATAAATATGAACTTCATTTGTAATAGTGTGTCTAATTCTATATAGATTTTGAAAAAAATCCCTAATGTTTACCATAGATGGATTATAAAATGCATATTGTTTATGAAAATAGTTTTTTACATCAAAATTTACTCCCACACTAATGCTCATGTTTGATATAACAACCCTAGCTTTATTCCATACATCATTTACATATGATAATGTTTTTTTGTGCTTATCATCTACATCTCCATGATAACAAAGTATGTCATTTTCTTTAAGGTTTGTCCATTTACACAATTGATCTTTAAAGGAATTCATGCCATAACACCACACAGTTTTCCCTTTTTTAAAATCGGTTTTAAATGGATAATATATACTAATGTTTTGCCCGTTGTTAATGGCTTGAACTATAGAACCTAACCAATCCTCTTTATGGGCGTATTCATGTAATGTTCTAGTAGGAGATGGCGATGTAACACTCCATGTAAGCACCTCATGTTTTGCAACTTTGGTAAACCACTCTATGGTCTTTTTATTAGGAAAGGCATCCATTAGAATGATCTTTTTAGCGCCTTTTATTATATCAAGATATTTGCACCAATTCATATCCAAGTTGTCTTTATGAGTACTTGATTTCCAAGTACTTGGATAGGACTCAACCTCATCTAAAATCACAATATCATATGTTGCATTTATTGTTTTGTGCAAAGACTCCATGGACATGACTAATCTATCGCAATATTGAATGTCATCTTGATTAGCTTTTGTGAATGTTTTGTAATTTTTAAACCCAAGCTTGGCTTCTTCTAACCTTTGAATAACATTTTTGCAATATGCTATGTTCTTTGAAAACCATATTATGCTTGATTTTTTAGTGTTGGTTTTCTCACATAGATAGTCTTCATGGTCAATGTAATTAATGCATGCATGTGTTTTGCCTTTTCCCATTTTACTAGTCAAGTAAATCGTGCGAGCTCCATCATCAAAAGGTATTTTTAAATCTAGCCAACTATGGTGTGTAGGTTTTTGACATTCTACCTTATTTTTTATTGTGCTCCAATCTCTAAACAATTTCCCATATGTATCCTCCCCAATTTTGGGATAAAACCTTTCAAGCAATGATTTTATCCAATCAATGTGAGGAGATTGATAATTGGAAGCTTGGCTCCAATAAGAAGAATATTTTTGGATTCTACTTTGGGAATTATCCTTTTGTATCACCCATCCTAAAAAATCTTTTAAAGATATGCCATTAAAGTAGCTATATAGCATAATTTGCCAAGATAACATATGGTTCAAAGCATTTGGATGACCTCTTTTTTCATTTGGAATTAAATTTAACACTTGAATAGGGTTGCAATTGTACCAATTAAAATTTTGTGGTAGAGTTTGATTTAATTGTGGTATATCACACAAGTTTATGGCTTGTGTTGGGTTACTTATGGTGCAATTTTTTTCAATATTTTTTACCATGAGCCATTCCCAATTTAAAGTGTTTATGTTTATTGCATCTTGGTCAAAAGCGAACAAAATACAATGTTTAAGCACATTTTCACTACCTTCAATAATGGATTGAATTCTTGATGGATCTTTAGGTTTAGATTGATTTACACATTTCATTGATTGTGATTTAGAATACACGCTTGGATCGATTGTGCCATTTCCATTGTACATATTTTCATCTAATATCTTTGCAAAACTTTTTAACATTTGCTTCATATCATCATGCTCAAAAAAATAATTGGATAAAATTACATGGTAGCTATATTTAAGTGCACCATTATACTCACCACAAGAACCACTTATTTGAAAGTTTGCATCGGGAAATTGCTCACTTATCTTATTTTTGACTTGTTTCAAATCGATTTTTTCCTTGCCATCTATGTCAAAATAAACTTTTGCTTTTTTATCATAAACAATTTCATATACACCATGATTTTTTGCTAAAAGCATTTTCATTTGAGTTGCATTCACCCTTCCCCAAAGTTGCGGTTTATTGCCATACCATAATTTTATTGGAATTTCATCATTTTTTAAAGACAAAATCGCATTTTGAGCGCCACACTCTTTTGTCAAATTCTTAAGAAATTTAATTCCATATTTTTCCACTTCGCCGAATTTTTTAATTTTATCGTCCATGTATAGTATTTATAAAATATTTTAATATTTTCTAACTAAACGCGAAAAATCTTGAAAAAGATTAGTCCCTATAGTTTAACAAAAATATGGGGAAGGGGGTCAAATACATTTTAATTGGGGCTGGGTGTCACTGCTACAGTCGCCCCGATTATTTTCGTGTCACTGTCACAGTCGTCGCGTCTCGTCGCGTCCCCCAATTTTTTTTTCATGACCACCTCGCGTCACGTCATCGTCATCGTCTATTGTCGGTCGATCGAGTCCTCGCTTGGACGACGCTTGGACTTCGATTGGACTTCGATTGGACTTCGATTGGACCTCGATTGGACCTCGATCAGATTTCGATATCTAAAATTGACTAAATGCAGATTTTCTCATATATAGTATATGATCTATAGAATTTTCCCCAATTTTAAACGCACCTGTGGCGCAATCGAACTCTGCTCGAGCTCAAATCGAAGTCCAATCGAGGTACAATCGAGCTTTGGACGAGCCCCAACCGATGAAGCGATGTACCTCTAAAAAGGTGAACTGTGGGAGACACGACACCGCAAGGGATTCAATAAATATATAAATATACACAGATACCAATGACGCGTCATGACGATTACGTGCGACTGGGGAAAATACGTTATTTTTTGATCGTTTAAATATGGCTTTAAATTATATTCTAATATTAACAAGCAATAATATATGTAGATCTGAATATATTTCTCTAATTTCAATCTCAGATATCCATCGACTGTCCACGTGCGATGCATATATTTATATACCACGATACAGTGCTTTCTACATAATCGATATATATGGATGGTGCATCTGCAATGCAGAGACGTGATTGCATTAATTTTCGATCGACGGTCTCAAGATTTGAAAATCGACGATGGTGGCTCGATTTCCCACAAAACCTAAATGAACGGTTTTAAGTCCTGCACAGTTCTGCAGCCCAGTTCAGTTACAGCAAGGGGACTATTCCCCTTGAGTTACAGTACAAATATTCGCAGTTATGTCTAATCCGTTTGTGGATGACGCGGCTGAAGAAGAAAAGTTTACTGCAAAGCCCCCCATGTCTGGTTCAGTATACCCGTTGCACGAGGAAGGCTCCACACAAGTGACGTTCGCAAGTTCGGACGGAAAGAGCGATCCGTGTGCGATAGACGTGTTAACACAGCTTTCGGAATATCCTATCGTTCCTTTAGGATGCGAACTGACCGGTTTTAAGTGTCTTGGCTATTTAGTCAAGAATACTCAAAATTTTGATACGATAACGTTGCAGAAAGATAAGTATGGCGAGTATGTAAAGTGCAGCAACCCAGTCACAGTCCGCGACCCATTCTTTTGCAACAACGTAAACCACAAGTTGGGAGTCAACGCTTTTTTGGGGTGCAACGAATCTGAAGTGGTAGAGAAGTACACAGAAGTACCTGATTGTTTGGAGAATGCGGATGTTGAGTGCTTGCGCGACAGTTTTGTCGATATTATTGAGGAAGGTGTCAAGACCGTAAAAGCGCATCTAGCGTCTCAGCGAATAAAAAAACGTCAGTCACACGTAGCGAAACAGGCTGCAAAAGCTCCCAAGCTAGAAAAGTTAGCGAATGATACTGCCACAGCAGAAAGCGACCTTCAAAAGCTTAAAGCAAAGCGTGACTCCGATTCAAGCAGTGTGTCACGCTCGCGCTCTCGCTCGCCTGCTCCTGTTTCCAGAAAGAACCAAAAAATACTAAAGCAGATTCGCGAAGAAGAAAGCGAAGTTACCTCAGGGGTAGATATTCAAGCGCATTCAGTGGGCACTCAGTCAGCAGTTAGCCAGTCGCGCAGGTTTCAACGCGCTGGTTTTAAGATTCGTTTAATACAACAGCAAGAGCGAGCTGCGAAACACGCGTGCAACACCTTGAAGCTGCAAGATGTTATCAACGATCAGACTTCTCGCATTCTTGAACTTCAGAAAGAGTTGGAAAGTGTTGGACATGCGCAAACGAATGCACTGAGTGCGGAAGTAAAAGCGCAGCAAGAGACTATAAAAAAACTTGAGGAACAGTTAAAGGCTAAAGATAAAAAGTCATCAAAGAAAGGTGCGACTGCCTCAGAGCCGACTGCAACGAATGAGTCTTAGGTAGTGTGCAATGCGCAAGCCCCCTTGTGTTGTGCGAAACTTCTGTGCAGCAATTGACTTGAAGCAATTCGTCTTCACTGGTTAACCTTTGGACCTTTTCTCGCGTGTAAGTAACCACGCGAATGATAACGTTATTTTAACAGAGACTCTCCGCAATTGTGTGTGCTTTGAAACGTGTTGGCACTGCTCATCCGTACTCGCCTAGCACGTGCACTGCCTTCCCACTACCACGCATGGTCACGGATGTAGAAGCACTAGGTGTATGTAAGTCATACACAACGGTTCCATATCATATTTGTTTGATATTTGTGTGCGTGCGATGTTTAAAAACCCTCCAGTGTAGTGGCACTCGTGCTGCGGATGAGCAACTACTGCTCATCCGTCCTACCCACCACGTGCACTATAGCCCCACTGTTAAAGGAGAGTTGCGGATGTTAAGTCAATAAGTTTACGTAGGTCATACGCAACACTTGCATATCACTTTATGGAGTATATCAGACAGACACTATGGAAAACCCTAACCTGTAGTGTCATCCGGGACACCAGAGACAGTCACTGTAGGTTCAATAGCCCTAACTGTTCAGAAAAAACACCAGGTTTTAGGTTTAACAATATATTCAAGTTGTTTTGCATTATTTGCACGTTTTAACAAGCTACCTGTAAAGCTTACACAAAAGCAAAGTCTCTGTACTTTGCTATACACAATCATATGGACCCCTCAAGCCGATTTACTTTGGGGGGAACCGGTTATAAAAGTGTATATCTTATAGAGAATATCAAATTATAACCATTCTCCCCCGTTTTTATGTTTTAAGTATGGTAATGAAAGTGTTAGAGTTATTCAGCGGTACGTGTTCAGTCGGCAAAGCACTGTACAACAAATATGATACTGGTGTGCAAATTACAAGCTTGGATATCTGCCCAAACTTCAATGCAAATATCACCGCCGACATACTTAGCTGGGATTACACAATATATCCTCCGAAATACTTTGATATCATATGGGCGTCACCTCCTTGTACACAATACTCCAAGGCGCACACACGGGGAACACGCAATTTGCCGTTAGCGGACAGTATCGTTATACGCACTCTAGAAATTATCGATTATTATCAACCGACATATTGGTACCTAGAGAATCCTTCGGACGGTGGATTATTGCAACATCGTGCTTTCATGCAGAAATTATCCCGTTACAAGCACACGTGTTGTTATTGTCGATATGGTTTCGAGTATCGTAAAGCCACAAACATATGGACAAACAAACCCGGTTTAAAACTGAAAATGTGCAACAAGTCCACGCCCTGCGATGTAAAAAGAACGTATAACAAACACTTTAAGACAGCTCAACGCAGTCGTCATTTTCCAACTACCACAAACATTACGGGGGTTTCCCGGCTAAAAGAGGCATATGCCATACCTAACAAATTGATATGGGACATATGTTAATCACCTTCCCATGGTGATAGCTTCATAAGCGATTTTAAAAAAAGTATCATTGTTTTCGATACCGACGAAGTTTCGATGGGTGTTTTTGCAAGCTTTAGCGGTGGATCCAGAACCCATCGTCGGGTCAAGGACTCTCTCGTGTTCATTGGAGTACGTTTTAATCAACCATTCCAGTAAATCTACAGGTTTAGCTGCAGGGTGTTTAGACTTATAATTTTTGTTGGAGAACTTTATGACACTGCGTGGAAATCGTTTACCGTCAGTATTGGTTGTGTCGATACGTTTAGAGTGTTTAGTATACAACTCTGTATGACGACCCGCTTGCCGGGTCCCATATGGTTCACCATCTGTTTTTTGAGGATCGTATGTCGGCAACTTATTATAGAATACGTAAATCATTTCGTGTGACCGGAGGGGCATTTGATTACAATGATAAAAGCCTAGGCTCGCCGTTTTTTCAAATACGAGGTCGTATCGAAACCACTTTGGGTTACTGGTTATTAGTGAGTGCCCAAACCGAGTAGAGCAAATGAAAATGTATGCACAATTGTGTTTCCCGACTCGTTTCAAATGACTCCACAACAATTGTAAATTTATTGACGTGTCCCATTCGCAAGCAGTTTGTTGGTAGGGCAAATCACATATGCAAAGGTCTATACTGGAGTCGGCTATATTAGGGAGCACGTTAAAACAATCATCATGATACATAACGAAGTTAGCCATCTATTAATATTATATGTCTATAATAATATAAATGAGACGTATTTTAACCGACGAAGCTACACGCACTCACTGTTTGAACAAAATGGGGTTTAGAAATCCCTCCTCGAGCAATAAAATATTTTCAGAATACTCAAATTTGGCTGGCAAATCATATAGTATAACTGCACCGCCAAAAAATAATGTCATGTTTTACGCGACGCTTATGAATGCACCAGTCAAACCGAATAGTTTGGTCGCAAGAATTAACGAGGACATATTATTCGATAGTCAACCTGATAGGGTATCAGCGGTGCAAAGCGCGTACACTGCTCAAACATTAAGTCGATTAAATCAAACACGTGTGGGCGATATCAACTTTTTCCAGCAAATGTCGACACCCCCACCGTCAAGGAGTAGTACGCCTTCATCTTACATACAGGATATCGCGTCACCGTTCGATTCAAACCCTGCTTTTGACGACGCCAAATCAGATACAGACGGTGTTGGCGATGGAGATTATCAAGGTCCAACCCAGTTTCCAGATTTATCCCAATTCCCACTAGCGGACCAAGCCAATTTGTTAAATCTATCCCCTAGTGAAATGGCCCGCAGTGTTTCGACTAGTGGTACGACAGCTTTGCGCAGCCGAGCCGTACCCCGTTAATTTTGTGCGATACATCATATAGATATGTTTACATGTGGAATTTTTGCCAACGATTCCAAATTTTGCAAAGAATATAGACCGAAGTATAATTCTGGTACCGACGAGCATGCACACGTCGAGGAGTATGCACGCACACCCACCGTGAATAGTGGGGGGAAAGTTTTGCGTCAAAATTATCGCAACCGCGAAGTCGTAACAAACGCTAAATCTAATGCCATAGAATCCACCTTCATAAAAAATCATTCTCATCCAACAAATCAGCCACAAGACCTAGTTAAGAAACAAACGGCAGAATTGTTGCAAGCGATAGAAGCCGATGTCGTAAAACTTCCATCTAAAGTCAGTAGTAAACTATTAGGCAACAATGTGATAGACGTAGACAATCCCGTACAAAAGAAATTTGCGTTGTTGGCAAACGCCTCATATGCATATGCATACGACGACAAAGCGAAGTTGAAAGAGCTTATGCGAGAGCTCGAGGGCTTCCATATCGATTCCACTTTATCGGGTCGAAATAGTACGGTGTTGGTAAGCCCGGGAACCAAAGAAGCCGTTATCTCATATAGGGGCAGCGACACAGAATTCAGAAAATTGGAAACTTTAATGAAAACCCCTTCTAGATTAAAGAACATAGAGGATTGGTATGTCAATTTACTCACGGCAATCGGACGGCAAAGAAATTCACAAAGATACCATGAAGCTCAACGAACGTTTAACGATGTTAAAGTTAAGTACGGCAATGTGTATGACATTAAAGTCACGGGACACTCTAACGGAGGAGGTCAAAGTAATTTTATAGCCGAAACCAATAATGTAGAAGGGCATCACTTTAATCCCGCTATCAACCCAATGCAGCAACCCGCGGGAAAACCTACCGCGAAGCAAACTGTTTACTCTACGGAGGGTGACCTTGTAAGCCTTCCGAGTCGTGTAATCCCTCACCCTGAAAGCAAGTATACTATAGTACACGTGCAACCTAAACCTGGCACTGAAAATGATTTGGTTGCGTTGCATTCAGTCGAACAAATGTATACGCGCAATTCTCCGAGCACGGAGCGTGTCAGTGTCGCAAGAGGACGTTATGGGCTTGCAAATGGCTTAACTGGAGGTGCCTTGGGTGGGTACCTAGGATACTACGCACCGGCTAGCACTAATGATGAGCATATATTCAGAACTACTCAAGGTGTAGTAGAAGGTGCGTTATTATCTGAAACACCTCCGATCAATTTTACCGATTTCATGTCCACCATGGGTGTCACCGAGTCATTCGCAGAAAAAAATTACATACGAAAACATCTTGGATTGCACCCTATTATTGAAAAACGTATCGACAAAGTCCCCGTATACGACCCGATTACCGAAAAATTAAGAAAAGCAACCGGGCGCTTAAAACAAGATAAAACGTTGTTTGCGCCCACAACCGGTATCACTTACGAAAATACTGCCTATAGAAGTCACTCCTTCCTTCCAAACGTCAAATATAAGGTTTATGTCGGGGCGGGTACTTCTAACGTGCAGCACGTCGGTGTATTGAACAAACAACCTACCTTTATTATAGGGCACAAAAAAGTGAAGTAAAAAAAGGGGGATTTTGGTTACAATTTGGTATTTCTTATAGAGTATACACGTTTATAACCATTTCCCCCCTTTTCATACAAAATTTAATAATATACATATTATAACAAATGAATTCCGAGGGAGACAAGTTAAAACGCGACTTGTTGATTCACGAGGCATCGACCTTTTTTAAAGACATTCCCCAATGCCACATAGAGCTACTTGTCGATGATTATTTAAAGCGCTCCGACTTTTATGATCAATATGCTAAAGGCAATGTTGAAATAGGGGATGCCAAACCAAGAGAAACTATCGATGATATAAAATGTGTAAACTATATAACTATAGATAATGAACATTTTGTCGACACGAACAATATATCTAAATAGTGAAAATAATGCAAGCGGGGACAGTCGTAAGATTGACATCAGCATTCCGACACAATTGTTTGGATATTATCCTTCAAGCAAATTGCGATTAATTCTGAACACGTTTAGTGCAGCGAAGTCGTGGTATACCATCAATTCCTTCAACAACACGTTTTACATTGCAAGACTATCGGACAACAAGTTGTTTAGCGTTATCGTCCCTCCGGGCAATTATACATTGTTGTCCCAAATTGCTCCATTTTTGGCAACTGCCATTACCCAAACGTTGACCGAAAATTTCGGGTATACAGGGCAGGTGGAAGTCACCTTTAACGGAGACCCCGCAGACTACCAAAATCATTTTCAGATTGACTTAAAAACAGCCGTAACCGATATCAAATTTGTGGCGTTTTCCATCAAGGAAGATTTTGACGCGACTGGTCCGTTGCAAGCGGCATTAACATCATCCGTGGGTGTCCAAGATGAAGGTAAGTATAATGACATTGATCAAGTTTTAGGGGGTCGAGTTGTAAGAAATGTCACCGGCTTGTCCACCGTACAAGAGTTAACCGATATGTTTAATGAAGTTACGCCAAATCAGGTTTTTACAAGCTTCTTTCCCGGAAATTTACAAACAAATGATGCGTTGTATTTGCGTATAAGCAGTTTACCCACACATAATGCCGAAAGCACCAACTTATCCAGAATCAATGTAAGGACAAATTCATTGTTAGCCAGTGATATATTTGCCAAAATTTTGCTGCCATCAGATTTAACAACTAATTTTATCAACTTCATTAACCCAAATGATAATTTTGCAATCGAAATTCAAGGCAGTCAATTAACAGACTTAAAATTTACGCTTACAGATTCCAAAGCACGCCCAATTCCCCTCGTAAGCAAAACTCAAGCCCGAGATGGAAGTATAAGTTATAGTATGTCAATTGCGGTTAAAGAACTGGCTACGATGTAAAATATTTTATTGTCTTAATTGTATATATTATACACAATGAGCTTGCCGTTTTCATTAGCGTTCGCACTCAACAAATTGAGCGGTTATCAAACCAATTATTTCCGATTGGAAACGACAAACATGACTGAAGCAATACAAAATGGCGTAATAACATTGAATTTGCCCGTAAATTCAGTGGTAAACATGAAGAGCATTGCAATGCATTGTACCGCTCGGGCTAATGACGCCGATTTGGCTTTTACCAATGATGCAGCTGCAAACGATATTTTACGTACTCAATTGCCGAACGGACTAGATAAGCTGATTCAGCGAGTAGAACTTTACGCAGGAGGAATACAATTGCAAAGTGGCTTTCAACAATATAATACGGTAAGCACAATTTTAGACAACATTTACACCACGTTTTCAAAAGCTTCCACATATCAGCGAGTGCTGCAAAATCAAGAAATTGAAGTTAATGATGACAAATATTACCAAAATTATCATCCTTATATATTACAAAATTGGTTGTCGTTTATCGGCAGTTGTGAACCAACGTATGTAGATACTTCATTACTGCCTTCAATGCAAATGAGAATATATTTGAGCGGACCAGAGGTACTTGGAGCAATTCAAGATTCAAAGAAAATAGGTAAGGGTTTAGACGCAAAAGCACAAACCGAACTTATAAATAAAGGTGCATTTTCTTTAAAAGATATATTTTTTACCGTTGAAACCATCACGTTTTCTACGGGCGTGTACGACTCTGCCATTGAATCAAAATTAAAAAGCGATGGCATGTTACAAATACCATTTAAAAACTATTTTACATTCACCGAGTCCCATAATACGATGGATAAATCGACACGATTTTCGTTAAGCGCTCAATCCATTGACGAAATATACGCTGTTCAACGTAAACAAGATTATCGAGACAAAAACGAAGGGTTGATAGAATACACAGACATTATAGGACCAAGTTATACTCCGTCATATTTTAATTTCAAAGCAGGACGACTTGGTAGCGGACAATTTAATATCAATAATCTTTATATCCCAAATTATCGCAACGACGCGATAGGATTTTTCAACACGTTGTGTGTTTCAAAAGCCGACCAATATTCAGTGCGACCTGGATGTAAAATCAATAGCTTGCTCGATTGGTACAATCACTTCTTTACAGCTATGGTACGACTAAATATGCCCAATGAGATGGGAGTAAGAAGCATGTCAGGATTGGATAGTCGTGGATTGAATACAAGTATGTATTTTCAAACTTCCGTTGGAATAGATGCAACACAAGATGAACTAAAACTTAACGAAGTGTTTGTCGTTTGTGCATGCACTAGCATATTAAGAATCGGTCAAGGTAGAATGATTGAGGTCGTTATATAAGCAACACACTATTTTTTAGGTGCAATAATATATAGAATACTTTTATGTCACAACAACCCGGTTTATATTCAACATCTTTAGGCTTACCAATTGGTAACAATACAATTCAACAACCAATGTGTATGATACAAATGAGCGGCGCTCGTAGCCCTTTTATGCAACAACTGCCATGTAAGACGATAAACGATATCACACAACCACCAGCAAAAATAAGTAATGTAAATCCATTATATGGATACAAACCGACACTGCTCGGACGAGATGATAAGGTAAATGCCATTAATATTATTGGATACTTTCCGGAACATCCCATAAACACGCCGTTACCGCCCATCGCTGGCACGTTTTTTTATTAACTCTATTGTATACACACATATTTATGTCCAGTTTTGGCAAAAATGCAATATTCAAAACAGTCCAATGTCAATCATTGGGCTCTGTTAGCAACCCGTTAGAAACATTACACATGGCTAGCGACATTAAATACCAAAATGATATCAAATTCATTGATACTAAAGATCCTACAAACGAACGTGAGCAAATGTCATTGCTGACTGATGGTTCATTAAAAATCCATTCAGGCATCGCAATCAATGACTTTGTTCTCAACAATCCAATCTCGACGACTAAATTTGAACTTAAGCTTGACGAGACTGACCAAAATTTTGTTATAACATCAAAAGAAGCAACGGGAGATGTAGATCGATTGTCTATAGGGGAAGATGGCACCTCGGAGCTTAATATGAGTCAACTTACGATGAATCTTGATGGCTCGGGCGTGCTTTGCAATGGTAATTTTGTGGTTGGTGCGGGATACACTTTAAGTGGGGATGGTTCAGGATTAGTTAATGTTCCGGGAGGTGGTGGCGGTGCGCAAGATTTAAATGGCGTGTGTCAATTGGGTGCTACTACAACCGCAGATATAACGGCAAATTCATTTATAGGCGATGGCTCCTCACTGACCAATTTGCCTTTACAACCCGATACATCCACTCTTCAAGACGTGACTACTCGGGGTGCTATAACAACCGACACCATAACTGCTACAGGTTTTATCGGTGATGGTTCCTCACTTACCAACTTGCCTTCGCAACCCGATACGTCTACTCTCCAAGACGTAACCACCCGTGGTGCAACGAGCACCGTTCCAGATGTGGCATTTAGCGGTTCTGGCGATTTTACAATTTTGCAAGATAGCATAAAGGGAACAAACTTTCGGGTGGAATCGGGTACAGGAGGGCTTGGCAAAATTAGTATAGGAGAAAACACTCAAGGGTTTACAAACTGCGACTACATAGGTCAACGCTCGATCGCTATCGGGCGCAATGCAATGACTACAAACTCTGCCACAAGTGAAGACACCATTGCTATAGGTTCAGGAGCATGTTATAACACAGCACCGTCATTTTCGGTTGCGATTGGCGACGATGCTTGTAACTTTAATGGCGCTTCAGTCAATAACGTTGTAGCTATCGGAAGAGAAAGTGGTGGATATTCAGCGGGGAATAATTGCACATTTTTAGGTAGTTATGCTGGTTTTAATACCAATAGGCAAAGTGACAACGTTTCAAATAGAATAATTATTAATGGAACTGGAGCCGCTTTAGACCAAAGCAGTCCCGATTCATTTACGGTTAAGCCAATACGAGCTTCACCTGATATAGCAACCGAAACTTTGCAACTGTATTACGATGCATTAAGTGGAGAAATACGAAGCGGAACAGTCGCTTCTGGTAGTGTAGGATCCCTTGCACAAGTTCTTGCAGTCGGCAATAGTGGTTCTAACATTAATCTTACGGGGGATTTAGACGCTACAAGCGTCATTCTTACAAATAGTTTAAACTTTAGTTACACAGCCCCGACGGCATCAATCACCACAGCCGGAATACCGTTGACAACAATTTCTAGCGCATATGCAGCGTCACTACCAATATCGGCGGTCCCACACACAGGTGAAGTCTATACGTTTGAAAATACTACTGGAGGAACAATTGCCGCGGGTGACATCCTTCAATTTGATGACAACTCTACAAATGTGAACGGGGTCAAAATATTTTCGGCAACTGCAACACAAGCAAATCAAAATTGCTCACCAATAGGGATATGTGTTCAAAATAGTACCATTGGGAACTCGTGCTTCGTATGTACAAAAGGTTTTACAACCGTTAAAGCATTAGATGGGTCTTATGTAAAAGGGCAACTTCTAAAATGCACTACAAACGGACAGGTAGATTCCACCCAAGTAACAACCAACGTTGGTGTTATTGGTACAGCAATGGAGACAAAGGTTATAACGACACCTGGTTCGGGCTTGCTTGTATGGCTCAATCCCAATTATAACACATAACGCGCGTTGCACTTTAGCGTTGTTGGTATGAAGAATTAAATAATCTACCTTTTGCTTATATTTATGTTATGCATATAGTAATAACACATGGCTTCTTTCGGAAAAGATTTAGTTTGCAGAAATTTACAATGCACGACGTTTAACGGCGGGGTACCTCCAACGAGTGGTGGTGGTGGTGATGGTTTGTGGGCAATACAAGCAGATACATTACAACCAACAACAAGCAAAACGATATTTTTGAATCAAGTTTTACAAAGTACGTATGACATCATTACTTCTAGCAAAATAGAAATTGGTCCCACTAGTTCGGCAACGGGGGTGCTTCATTGCAATGGACAAATGCGCGTAAAAGCCGTGGATGATATAAACAAACCTGCCATTCAATGCCTCACAGATACCGTTACGAATAACAGCGCTATAATTTTTTCATATCAAAACATAGCAAATCCATCGGCAGGTATAAGTAAAACGTTGCCTATGTTGATGCGAGTCGACGGTCGTTGGTTTTGTCAACAACTTTCAGTAGAGAATGATAACGACGATCCAACTAATAAATATATAACTGCAAATAACAATCCTTTAAGAAGTGCCGGAAGCGCTTCAATTGCCAAAAATATGTATATAGGGGAAGGTTTGTTTGTAAATCCCGCAAATATGCCTGTAGGAGAAGGTGCGGCAGCCGTTGGGCAGTTCTATTTGGAATCTGGTTCTGACAACACGGTGAAATTCAAAAAGGCTTAATCGACAATTCCACATTTTTAAACAATTAATTTAGACGCAAGATGAGAAGAAATTTCTAACTTTGGGGGGAAATGGTTATAATATGCATATATCTTAAAGATAATGTAGAATTGTAACCAATTTCCCCCTTTTTGCGTTTAGTCCGCTTCTCACTTCGTCCTCCCTTTGTTTCAGTAGTAAGTGTACGACTACGGTGTTCCGACCATCTCACATTTTCTACAATGCTACCACAATAATCGAGGCGCTTGCGCCTCTATCGGTAGTCAGTGTAGGGCGGAGGGACACCGTAGTCGTACACTTACTACTC
>LGRX02001112.1:0-28303 GCA_001247695.2 Cymbomonas tetramitiformis | reverse complement strand
GGCGGCGCCCCTTGTCCGCGTGTGGCGAGGCGGCCCATCGCTGGGCGCCATCTCGCCCGGAGCGTCGGCCACACAGGCCTCAGCAGCGACCCTCACGTGGGTGCTGCGCTCCGCGCTCGTCGCCGGGGCACGCGTGTGCGGTGTGACGCTCCCAGGCCCGCTCATCTCCTCTCCGAAGAGCCTCGATGGCGCCCGGTCGCCGTCGTGCACACGCTGCGCGCCACCCCCACAGGCACCATGAGTATGGCGTACCTGGTGGGGCAGCTGCGCGTCACGCGGCCTGAGACAGCGGCCATCTATCCGGCTGCCTCGTGGCGGTGCGCTCGGCGCGCTCGCGGTGGTCATAGTGTGCCACCCGCGGCGCGCTCTCTTCCCCCCCAAAAGAAAAGCGGTCCACGCCTGGACGCTTTCTCTTGGCGCCGTGGGGAAGGGCGCGGGCGAGCACCTCTCGTGCTCACCCTGTAGCGACACGAGCACAAGGGCGGCGCCCCTTGTCCGCGTGTGGCGAAGCGTCCCATCGCTGGGCGCCATCTCGCCCGGAGCGTCGGCCACACAGGCCTCAGCAGCGACCCTCACGTGGGTGCTGCGCTCCGCGCTCGTCGCCGGGGCACGCGTGTGCGGTGTGACGCTCCCAGGCCCGCTCATCTCCTCTCCGAAGAGCCTCGATGGCGCCCGGTCGCCGTGCACACGCTGCGCGCCACCCCTAGGCACCATGAGTATGGCGTGCCTGGTGGGGCAGCTGCGCGTCACGCGGCCCGAGACAGCGGCCATCTATCCGGCTGCCTCGTGGCGGTACGCTCGGCGCGCTCGCGGTGGTCATCGTGTGCCACCCGCGGCGCGCTCTCTTCCCCCCCAAAAGAAAAGCGGTCCACGCCTGGACGCTTTCTCATGGCGCCGTGGGGAAGGGCGCGGGCGAGCACCTCTCGTGCTCACCCCGTAGCGACACGAGCACAAGGGCGGCGCCCCTTGTCTGCGTGTGGCGAGGCGTCCCATCGCTGGGCGCCATCTCGCCCGGAGCGTCGGCCACACAGGCCTCAGCAGCGACCCTCACGTGGGTGCTGCGCTCCGCGCTCGTCGCCGGGGCACGCGTGCGGTGTGACGCTCCCAGGCCCGCTCATCTCCTCTCCGAAGAGCCTCGATGGCGCCCGGTCGCCGTGCACACGCTGCGCGCCACCCCTAGGCACCATGAGTATGGCGTGCCTGGTGGGGCAGTTGCGCGTCACGCGGCCCGAGACAGCGGCCATCTATCCGGCTGCCTCGTGGCGGTGCGCTCGGCGCGCTCGCGGTGGTCATCGTGTGCCACCTGCGGCGCGCTCTCTTCCCCCCCAAAAGAAAAGCGGTCCACGCCTGGACGCTTTCTCATGGCGCCGTGGGGAAGGGCGCGGGCGAGCACCTCTCGTGCTCACCCTGTAGCGACACGAGCACAAGGGCGGCGCCCCTTGTCTGCGTGTGGCGAAGCGTCCCATCGCTGGGCGCCATCTCGCCCGGAGCGTCGGCCACACAGGCCTCAGCAGCGACCCTCACGTGGGTGCCGCGCTCCGCGCTCGTCGCCGGGGCACGCGTGTGCGGTGTGACGCTCCCAGGCCCGCTCATCTCCTCTCCGAAGAGCCTCGATGGCGCCCGGTCGCCGTGCACACGCCGCGCGCCACCCCTAGGCACCATGAGTATGGCGTGCCTGGTGGGGCAGCTGCGCGTCACGCGGCCCGAGACAGCGGCCATCTATCCGGCTGCCTCGTGGCGGTGCGCTCGGCGCGCTCGCGGTGGTCATCGTGTGCCACCCGCGGCGCGCTCTCTTCCCCCCCAAAAGAAAAGCGGTCCACGCCTGGACGCTTTCTTTCGGATCCAAGGGAAGGGCGTGGGCACTCGTGATGCCCACTCGATATGCCTCGCATGCCCCCTCGTAGGGCTTGAACACCACGATGCGACCTCCTGATCTCCCGCCTCGGATGCTACGTGAACCCCCACGATTACCTCGCCTCGTAGGTGCTGAGCCTCGCATGCCCCGGGCACCACGCTTCCTACTCGCCTCCCGCGATCGCTGCATATGCCTCCGCTTCTTGGCGCGCCGCCGAGAAGGGTGCGCTTCCCGCTCCCCAGCGACGCCACTAGGTGGCCGTATGCGCTCCAGTGGCTGAGTCTCGGGTGTCTGTCGCGCGCGCTGCCCAAGCTTTACGTCGGTGGTACCACTGTGTGGCAGCCGCGCGCACTCTGTGGGCGGCGCCTTCGCTGTGCCGGTGTGTGGCATTCGCGCGTGCTCTCTGGTGGGTGGCAGCCGCGCACATTCTCTGGACGGCGTCTTAGTCATGCTCCGCTCTGCACTGTATGCTGATGACGCTGGAAGCTGTACGCTACACGCCAGTTGCGGCTCGTCGAGTGCCGCCTGTTCCGAACCCTGCAGTGTGTCTAGTGCCGCTTGCTCCGAACCCTGCGCTGGTGGGACTGGCAGCGACGCGCTACGCACCGGTCGCTGCACATCGCGCTTCGGTGGCTCCGGGGGGCACCAACTACCGCCCGCATAGAGGAGGTCCTCGTAAGTCCAGGTCATGCCCCACGCTGCCCGCTCCACACCATGCATTGGTGGGGCAAGCAGCAGTGCGTCATGCGCTGGTCGCTGCGCATCGTGCTTATGCGGCTCTGCGGGGCACCAACTACCGTCTGCATACAGGAGGTCCAGATAGGTCCATGCTATGTCGTGGTCGGCCTTGGGTGCCAACGCGTCTTTGCAGAGCGTCGAGGCTTGCAAATCCACGCGGAGCGCTGGGCACCGCGTGCTGAGCGCGAGGGGCATGGCCACGCGTGGGATGCGTGCTGCTAACTGTGCGTTATGCGATAACTGCTCTCGTTGTCGGTGTCGCGAGCTATCCGCCGCCGGCCCACTCGACGCAAGATCTGCACCGCGCGCTAGCCGTACCCGCTGTCGTGAGCCATGCTTGGGATGCCGCAAGCCGCGTGCCGCCTCCGGCTCTGCTTCCCACTGTGTTGTTGGAGATCGCGAGCTGACTCCCAGTGCTTGGCCTTGGCCATAGTAGTGCCGCGCCGCCGCTGGTGGCGCACTGTGATGCGCCGCCGCTGGAAGCGCCAAGTGCTGCGCCGCTGCTGGTGGCGCACTATGCAGCGCCGCCGCGGACGCACCGAGCCGCACCGCCGCCTGTGGTGCACTGTGCTGCGCCTGGTGGACGTCTCGCGCGAACACAAAAGACCTATTCCTGGCATCCAGCACTGTATCTCGCAGCTCCTCCCCCCCCGCTGTCATGCCAGGATCTGGAAGCGCCATGCCGTCGGAGCTGCCAAGCGAGCACAAGCGAAGAGGCTCAAGCTCAAGCCGCAAGTGCAATCCCGCCAACCCAGGAGCGCCAAACGTAGGTGGAGAAACACACAAATCAACCGAGGAAGATTCGCCAGCTTCCGCCGCAAGTGATAAAAGTATGAGAGAGAAGACGAGGTCCAACAGCAGATAACCAACTGCCGCCACCAAATCTCAGCAAAAGCCTTCCAGCGAACTTGAAGACGCAAGACGAAAACAAATTGAGCAAAATTGGTCAACGGCCGGCTCACAGAAGCCAAAGCAACGCCACAACGCGATACCACTTAGGGTTAGCCACTGTTAAGAAAGCCGGAGTGTTGAATTGCAACAAAATCAGGAATTCCTCTCAAAGTCGGAGCAAATTTTCAGATTCCCCGCCATAAACTTGCCTCATCCCGCATAGTCGCAAGGACACGTGACGAAGAACACGCACGCCAGCGGAATAACGCTAATTCGAAGCTGCATCACGCCAATTCCGAGCCAGAGAAGAACGTTGCGCACACACTCCAATCGCAGAGCAGAGAGCAGACGAAGATCCCGCGGAAAACACCGACCAATTGGCACAATTTCCGAGAAGAATTAACGGCGCAAAACTGCCAGCGAGTAAGAAAAACGACGAGTCGTCGACCAGCGCGTCAGAGTGCGAACACAAGGGCCAGCAGCCAGAAGCACAATTTCGACCATTCCCAAACTCGAATTTAAGCAGCACCCGCAAAAATTGTCATAATTTGTAAAGGTAATTTGCGAGTCCTAGGCGCAGAGCGAACGCCAGACGAAAGATAGCTCTGGGCTACTTTATTTGTGGCACACTGTGCCACACTTGGACCTCTTCCATGGCGAGCCGAAATTTACCATCACAGATCACCGCGCGAAGAAGGTATACGCCGCATCTGACAATTTTAAGAATCTTTGTTGCTGAGGAACAAACGCCATTGCGAACATACGAGTGAAGAACTGCGTGCGCACTAGGCACTCACAACAGCCAAGACCGCAAAGCACGCGCAGTCGCACGAAGAAACCATCATGAAGTAACTCGCGAAGAAAGAATACGTCTCTACAAGTAATTTGAAGAAGAATTCCGACAGTGCCACAAGTCATCTCGCTGAAGGAAGTCGCAAACGACGTTACTGGCCAGTGCTTGACTCAAAGCTATGTAACGCGCCAGTAACTCGAGAGCCCAAATTCCATTCGAAAAACTGAGGCACACGTAAATTCGACGGAAAAGTCACAATCTCAAAGCAGAAAATTTTTGTGGAAGCGGTGGTGGTGGTGGTGGTGCGTAGCACACTGATACCATTTTGTAGGAGGCAGTACTAAACCCTCTACTTAACAGTCACTGTGAAACTACTTGTGGATAAGATATAGTGCAAGGTTCTATATTATGCTCTATATCTTATTTAATGCTAACCAAACTATGCTGGTTCTTAGGATCTATGTCCAGACTCAATGCATATTACTTGCATATAAGAATTAGGATTACATCTTTTGCCATGTCGGCTGTATTTACTCTTGGAAACTCAACTGTTTCTTGGGCCTTGGCCATTACTTATTCACTCAACTCCCTGAGTTAATCCTAGTCAGCATGGGCAAGTCTCATCAACCTATCAGATGCTTCTTCTACAGTATCATGCAGTATGAGGTGTCAGTGCTTCACTATGACACCTTATTACACCGTACACTAGTACTGTGTACTCCCACTAAGGGGGGTCTCTTCCTCAACAGGGGTCTCGGGCGCTAATATCGTAAGGCGCGTATGGCACTGCTAGCATGTATGACACCGTTGAGTCATCCGCGCATGACACAATATGTTGTCCTAGCACAGAAAAGTAGGCTTGTCGATCGTGATTTGAAAATTCAGGATGGGTCGTGCTCGGAAATCCTGCAGGGGCTCTACAAGCACGGTTCTGGTCGCACAAGGATCAGGCCCAGCTCAAGCGAACACAGATTACCGAACCCGTACGACATTAACGGCGTAAGGGTCATATTTGGACAAATTTATCACTTGTTGTCGATATCCCCGATATATCGATATATCGGGAAAAATCGGAATATCAATATCTGTCGACAAGTTTTCGTTTCTTGTCGGTATTTGTCGATGGCTACTACCCGATGGTCCTTACGGTAGGACCTAGAACGCTGTAGGTCCTACCATAAGGACCACTTTTTCAATAATTTATTAAGGTGTCCTATTGGTATCGTGAATGGCTACCCTCCGGTTTATGGCATATTTAGGACCTGAACTCAGTCCCCTCTTTCCCACCTGCCGAGTTTTAACCCAAACGGGATGCTACACTACCCGTATTAGGCACGGGTAGCGTAAAAAATCGTCGAGAACTTTTCTAGATGGCTACTGCCCGAAGGTCCGGTCCTCCCACAAGGACCGAAGTGAATTTGGGCCATAGGCCGCGTTTTTTTCGATATAGTCGGTAAATGAGTGCTTTGGGGCGGTCATATTTAGGTGTCCGATAATTATCTAAAAAACGTATGTTGGGTGGTATACTCGGTGTAGCTATGTGATTCACGTCATAGAAAAGTGGGGGTGAAACCGCTCGAAATTAAATAAAAAGGCCGGTCCTCCCACAAGGACCGGATTATTCCAAGCTACCTACGCTCACTAAGTGGCCTTCCTGGCGCCCACTGCACATGAAATGTACTGTAACATGACCTATTCGTGCCCTCTACAATGTACAACATCTTCGGAATCCATAATACTGCGGGATATATCCCTCGCAATGTCATGCACCCACAAAAAAACTGACTTGGGTGAAATTTGCCATCAAGATTTTGTATATAGATGGAACCTCATTGCCGCTCACAAGGCAGACATTAATATGTATCGATGATGTTAAGCATTCTAAAAATCATTTGATAGGTATATATATGATGACTGCAACGTGACAGGGCGTAAAACGGTTAAATGCATATGTTGTCAGGCATCTAGAACTTTACACTTGGCTAGAAATACAATGATAAAATCGACCTTATAATCAGGGTTTCGGACCCAAACCCAAAAGTTACATATCTGCCAGTGTGATATGAAGTTGCCAACATGCAAAATGTGGTAAGCATGATTTGGTATAGTGTTAGGATACAATTTTACTGCCTGACGGGATGATTCAGTTCGAAATTCAATTGGATAAAAATATTTGAGTGACATGCCATGTTTTTGAATGCCCTCCAAAGGTTGAAACTCAAAAATGATAGGGTGCATGCTACAAATGCATTGGATATCGTGAGTATATGAACATATATTGTATATGGCATATGTTCCCACTTAGTTTAGGTCCTATAGATGCTAAAACTCGGAGGATAGTCAATAGGTGCCACAAAAAGATGGTTAAAAAAATCCCCGCAAAGCCGGTCCTTGTGGGAGGACCGAACGCGATTTGGGTCCTCCCACAAGGACCGCCGGGCAGTAGCCATAAAGCCAAAAATCTCTTTAAAAAAATAGCACATCTTTCATAATTTTTCGCCGACAGACTATGGAGGCTGAGCATGCGTCCAATGATCCAGTAGCACCGTAGCATTATATACAATCATGTTTAGAATAGAGCACAAGTCGATAACCTCATAGCGGACATCTAGTTGCACCCCAATCAACCTGTCCCATCATTTTTAGACAAATGTCATAAAATTTAAGAGTCGATTTTGGCTTTGGTCTGAAGTCGGGGATGCTATATTGAATGCGCACATGCCGCTTACACCCTATTACCTCGCTATTGTCGCCATATAGACACAATAATTGAATTTTTGAGCCATCTACAGAGGCAGAATGTGCGATATTTTGGCGTGTATTCATCGTTGAGCCGGACGAAGGGCATTGTTATTTTGGGCGATTTAGTGCATTTTCCAGCTTTGACAGCCAATGCTGCTTCAACCACTATTTTGAGGGCCAAGATGAACTCGGATGGAATTTTTGACAAGACACTACGGAAAGAGCAACTCGAGAACTTGACGACGTGGATCTCGAAAATTTCGTAGGACCTATTGTGAAGCGGATAGCCGGGCTTAAATGTAGGTCCTTATGGTAGGACCTAGCTTTTTTTGCTGAAATTTGAAGAAAAAAAAACACCAAAGCGTGCGCAATTTAAGCACTCCAAAGGTCACCCTATGCATGCACCCACAACTTGAAATATTCATTTGACTCATAAATAGGATGGGTGATCGCACGCTGAACCAATTACGTGATGTTTATGCGAGGGAAACACATCTGCACGTAGGTCCTTATGGTAGGACTTTGAATTTGGGTAGTAGCCATCGACAACTTTCGTGTAGTTAGCGGTATCTGTCGACAACAATAATGGTGTTATTCATATCTGTCGACACGTTTTGCAGTGTTATCGGTATCTGTCGACAACAAACTTCATTATATCGAAAACTATCGATACGCGTTTTGGGAACCGATACGGTACCTTGCTTTTCGGGGCGTGTCAATAATAACTTCGAGCTATCTACTAAGGAGAAATCGTTGACCATCCCTCCCCCCACATAACTGACCGGTCTCGATGATCTACCCATCGAAAAGCAATATTCTTGGTCTCATTTTAAAGCTCATTCAAAGCCGCTAATTTTCGTACTTGGGGTAGGGGGCATTTTTCGCATGTCGTGGGGGAGAGGGGGACGGGGGGAGGAAGATTTTGAAATAAAATGCGACCGAAGGTCGCGGGCCGATCGTTCATATATTGGCAATCTCCATATTTCAGCGTAGAGCCTTGCGCCATCAAGTGGTAATGCCATGCTACTAGGCGGCCTCGGTCTACTACTGGCCCATACTAACTCTATTACTGGCCCATACTAACACTCCTTTCAAATTCTACCTTGCGTTGGTGACACAGACCAGAGAATTGCACATCGGAGACCATTCCCGATCCTCGTTTACCACGATTCACCAGCTCCGTCTCTATATTTATACTACATTGCGAAGTTTTATATCCATTTACCATTAGGCCATGACCATTTACCATTCCAGATCCTCGTTTACCACGCTCCGTTCTGAAATTACCAGGCTTTTACCATGCTTCAACCTATATTACCGCAAATTACCAATGATTTACCGTCAGTTATTTCTTTTTGGAAATATTTTAACGTTTACCACCTGATTACCACCCCACATAGGGGCTTACCGCCGTTTACCACCAGTTTACCACATTTTAACACCGGTTTACCACATCTTACCACGATTCCTTCTCGGTGTGTTAAGGTGTAGTCCAGCACGCTCTACGCCACGGCGCTATGTCATGAGATGTGATATGAGTAACCCGCAAAATGCTCACGCGGACTTGACAGGATTTATAATTATCTACCACGGACTGTAGAATTCGATGGGAACGGTACCCGAAAAAATCACATCCTGAAATCGAGACGAAGAGAATCGGGAATGAAATGGACGGATAGAAAATCGGGAAAACCAGTTTTAGAAATAGCGACCGTTAGATCACGCTTAGCATTCGTCGCTTGCAAGATTTGTGATTTTGGAGGCGCGCCTAAGTTAACTTAAGTTAAGAAATCAGAGTGATGCGAGGACAGCCTGTGATATATTACACGATATATCACACGTGAAAAC
This sequence comes from Cymbomonas tetramitiformis, assembly GCA_001247695.2. Lineage (NCBI taxonomy): Eukaryota > Viridiplantae > Chlorophyta > Pyramimonadophyceae > Pyramimonadales > Pyramimonadaceae > Cymbomonas > Cymbomonas tetramitiformis. The sequence goes on along the minus strand of LGRX02001112.1, from coordinate 19,436 downwards.
ACAATTTGAAATATTCAAACACGCATAATATCACTTGCATCAACCATCCCCTAAGAATTCTCCCAGATGAAAGGATGATCGCAAATCCCGCAAGGGGGGGAGCTTGGGGCTAATGGCGCTTCCGATGTCGATACCCGTCAACTTCGAAAGCGACTGCTGCTGCCCATATGCTTCCTAAAAAGCACATGGGCGAGTTCAGCTGTCCACGACAGATGAAGTTGCCGAGGCAACGAAAAATGTTCCGAGGAGTTGCGTGATCCCAAGCGAAGCGGATTCGCAAATTCGCCTCGCTTCCGCTTGGGTCCAACCAACCGCCGGTGACCCGAATATGTAAGACAGCCTAAGAGACGCCGCGCACGTGCATAGACGGGTCCTAGGAGTAACATCTTGCAAGATGTTAATCATTTAGCCTTAACAAAGGGTCAGATCATCATGATCTGGAAGAATTACTGCGCCTCTGCGGGAGGTGCAAAGGGGAAAAGTTTGTGCTCGGTGTCAAAGGGCAATTTATGCCCTTGGATGAGACACCTATCTAAAATTAACGGGTGATTTTTACCATCGCGGGCGCACATACAGGTCGACTGGCGAGGTCACGGGCCGAGGTCTGAAAAGCACGGGATCCATTAGTTTTTCAGTGGAGTCAATTGTAAATATGTCAACGCCTGATGACTGCATTTGCGGGTTTCTCATATGTTACCGTAGCGTCGTGGTGTATAGCGCTGCAGTAATCACTCGCCTTTAATACGGAACCTCGACGTTAAGGAACGAATCAGCCAGCCTTTTGGGGTGGGGGGGTACCCAAGTTGATGAGAAAAGCTGGCTGGACTTTTTTTTACGGAATTACCCTGAAATAAGAAATATGGTGCTGGCTGCCTATCTTAAGGGGCATTTCATACATTTCATATATTAAGAAATCTAGGCTGGAAATTTTACCAAAATGGTGTAGGCAGATGCTATTTTTATTAGATTTTTTAAATAAAACTCTGCAAAAATCGAGGCATAATAAGATATGATGATTAAGTTCATAAGCTCTCAGGGTCCATTTTCTAGGTTTTGAAAATTTTAAGAAATGTGGCTGGCTATGTAAGGATGGCACATGGATGGCTATGGAATGTGCTGGCTGGCTTAAGCGATCGCGGTCACTATTCTTAACAGATTCCATTGGACGTCGTTGGCGCGGGGGGTACAAGTTGGTGAGAAAAGTCGGTCGACCGAATCTACGGTTTTCTTAAAGGTGAGTGATTACCGTATGCATCGGGGCTTTGCTCTATTTATTTTGCCCCCCGATATCGCGAGGTCGGTGAGTGCACTCGACCGCTTCCACAGTGCCGCCTCCGCGATTCTAGATTTATGATGAAAGCACCGAAATGCTTCCAGTATAGTTATACTGATGATCAGACAATCTAATTATATCGGGCAACAACCTCCCGACGAGATCTGAGACGGGGCTCGAACCATGCGCTCTAGGAGCAAGCCCCGATACATATCGTTCTACACCACACCAACGGTATCAGATCTGATGACATAGCGTTGTGGCGTAGTAGAGCGCTATGTGTTGGATTGCACCTTGGGCGCGCAGGTTCGAGTCCCATCATGATCTCGTCGAGAGGTTGTTGCCCAATATAATTATAATGTCTGATCTTCAACAGTACAATTTTATGCAAGCATTTCGGTCTGGCATCAGGAACCGCTCCCGCGCTCGGAACAACGGTGCGCATTTCGTATTAAATATCATTGCACACTCGTAGTATTCCTTACTTACCGCATTTCGGCCCATAGCGCGGCTGATTAGCGCGAGGAACCGCGATAGCTAGTGTTATGGGAATAGTCGATAGCTTGAACGAATCGTGCTCGACACCGCGATGAAAAAAACGTCGATTTTAGCGCCATAAAGCACGCTATCGACCTATGATAAACGGTTTTCATCCTTTCAAGCAGCCTTGGGTATGGAAACCATTGAAAACTAGCGATTCGTTTTTTGTGTCTTTCATCTTATCGTTTCGCCATAATATCGATGCATTGATGCTTCAACCCCCAAGAAAATATTTATACATTTCCAAACCGCTGCAACAAGGTTATATATATATATAGTGGATCGATCGTTTATGATAGTGGGGCGTGACCTAGTATTCGAGTAAACGATTGGGAGGCGTCGGTTTAATGAGATCTGTCGGAATATCCTCTTTGACCAGTGAATAACACAAACGCCTGAAAATAGGTAATGGATAAACTGCATAAAGTGAATAACCAGCCCGTTAACCCCTAAATTGTCATAAGTATTTTGAGCATTTTTGGGCAGTGTCACTTTTTTAATAGTGTCCGTCACACGCCAACTTGATCATGCTTTAGGTATCGATTGGTCTAATAATTTAATAGGGCATATGCACAATTTGGTGCATAATATCCGCTAATATATCCAAAATGCCGTCATAATTTTGGGGTTTTCTACGCCTAAACATTCATAAAACCATTTAAGAAAATCAGGTTGGGCAACCCACAGGGCAAACATCCATATAAAAGCATCGGCGTTGACCATAGTTTCATGTTAATATGTTGCTTGGAACATGAATACCACGTCTATATATCGCTATATTCGGTTATTGTGTGGGGGGGGGGAACAACAAAACAACAAAACCGCATTCTCAATGGTTTCCCATACTAAAGCACAATTGCAACATTATTATATATTCTAAAAATTGCGTCGTTGTGGCATAGAGGCTTCACCTTAAGTATGCGTCATTTGAGAACCAACATGGTCGAGCTTTTGAGATATCCTGCTTTGAAGTTTTCAAAGTACCGAGTTTATATATTTCGAAGAATGATTGTTATACATGCTTAACAGTGTGTTGTGTCATGGAGGCTTCACCTTAAGTATGTGTCATTTGGGAACAAAACATGCCGATTTTCTAAAGCGGGGGACAAATCTAACTAGACGAAACTCACCCCCATATTTCCAAGAGAAAATCTTGTGACAGTTGTAGAATTTATGTCGTGACGTTCGACCCTGGACTTTTCATCGTAAGTCGCCCACCAGCGCCGTATACCGCTGTCGCAAACGCGTGCATATGATGGTACAATCTCGGAATCGAACGAACTTGACACTCGCGACTGGTCATAAGCATCATTAATATTCACTGGTGCCGGTGACTGTTCGAGCAAATCTCAACACAACATAAGATCGTAGAGCTACAAAATTTTTAAAATTCTGATACCCTGATATCGAACGTTGAACTCCTACATGCAAGCCCAGATTCCAACATGAAAAAGTATGAAAACAGCAGTAAAATGTATCCGTCAAAATTGATCTTATATCACAAAATACGAATTATTGTGTACAAAAGCTGTGAGCAGAACTGTCTTAGCACTCTAGCACTAACACGCGAACAGCCACCTAGTACTTGCGAAGGCAAAACAATAATGAGTCCACTAGCCTGACCTTCGGTCAGAGTCTACTTATATCTCAATGCCCTGTCACATTTCCCAAAACTGTAACGGGTTCTAGCCCTTAAATCTTCATCTGGCCAATAGAAAGTCATTATTCCATGCCAGCTCTAACAATGTTACCGTTCACCGCATTCTGACTGACACGTCAGCGGCAAAGGAGTCACTGCCATCTTCGTCTTATCATTCCCTGGTCACTTGATGGTGACCATATCTTCTCTGACAAGTCTGCATCTCACAGATGGTCATCTTCGTAAAGCCTGTCATGCTGTCACCACTGTCATGCGTGTCACCAGCTGAACAAACCCGGCGCGGTACCATGAAAAGCCGGCGTTTGTTACAGCTGTCGCAAACGCGTGCATATGATGGTACAATATCGGAATCGAACGAACTTGACACTCGCGACTGGTCATAAGCATCATTAATATTCACTGGTGCCGGTGACTGTTCGAGCAAATCTCAACACAACATAAGATCGTAGAGCTACAAAATTTTTAAAATTCTGATACCCTGATATCGAACGTTGAACTCCTACATGCAAGCCCAGATTCCAACATCCCCCATCTGTAGCTGCTGCGTGCAGTAGCACAGACTCAAATGTGGGCTTGTTCAGCATACTGGGTCGTATCACCATCTGCCATAAACTTGCCCAAACTGAAAGTGAACATACCAATGCCCTCACCTTCTCCGCCTTGTAACATTCTGGCTCTGACCAGTGGATTCTTGAACACCAAGACCCACATACTGTGCTAGGACAACACACGGTGTCATGCGCGGATGACTCAGCAATGTCATACATGCCAGAAGTGTCATACGCGCCTTACAGCATTAGCGCCCCAGACGGAAGCGCCTTTTTTGTGTCGCGAGGTGTATTTTTTTTGTCGTGTCGCAAACAGATCCGATTATACTCAACATTATACACCGACGGTTCGCAGCTTTTTCAAAAAAAAGCTGCAAGGTCCTGCGTTTCCCTTATAGGAGCGAAACAGGTTTTCCTGGAAAAAGTGACATCGACGCACACCATACTACCAGAACTGTCCACCTTTGGGGCCCTTTTTTACGGAAACAGTGTGATTTCCCTGTCAGATCGGGAGTAACCGCCCATATATAATTATATTGCAGTCCACACCGGTCACCTTAAGATGGCAAGCAGGAGAGTTATACAAATCGGTGGAGCATTGCCGCCAATCAGAGACGCATAGAATATTCCTGGGCGTAGTATCGAATTATGGATATTCATGCAGAAGTTATCAGCGAGACAGATTTCAGATGGCGTATAAAAGATATTTCCGACCGATCGCCAATCAGAGAAGCCATGAGATTAGATAAACTCCATGAATATGGGTCACACGCGAAATACCATAAGCTGACTGTGCACGTACAAGGAGCACGTTTTTTTTGTATAATTATAGAAGGCGCACGTGCTACAGATTTCAGGGTGGCTTACATGAGATGTTTTGGACTGATCGCCCATAACCGCCAATAAGAAGTGCGAGCGCCTGAGATAGGCACCATGAATATGGGACGACAAGGGAAAGGGATCACACGACAAAAACGAGATGGTTTTGCAGACGATGGATAAGCCAATCAGCGACGCGATCAGTTTCGATTTATATATTGGTAAATTAAAAAACTGCACCACAAAAAGCCCTTAAGTGTGGCTCCCTCGCGACAATTGCGATGCGACTGGTTCCAGACTTTCGCAACATGCTGACATGGCATGGGTTTGCGACACGACGAAAAAAATTCACCTGGCAGACATGCTGACATGGCATGGGTTTGCGACGAAGATTACTGTCCCATTTTACACCTGTCGAGAACAGGTGTAAAATGGGACAGAAGGGGAACAATGGAATCCCACTGTGTGACTACATGACATGGCAACGCATGTCATGTCATGGCGAAATCGGTTCACCGGTGAGACCCACGCGGGCCGCGGCTGGCTGATTTCACATATGAGATATCTCGATGTTGACTCTCACATTCATTCTTGACCCTTTCGTTTAGCGGCGCACCTCACAATGTTTTTTGCCGTGCCCTGCTTTGTACTGCTGCATGTATTTTTTCCCTTCATACTAACTAATTTCCGGTATATCCTAACATCCTTGCAGAGTTGTGTTTCATTGTTCTACAGGTCGCGTTCGTTTTTGCTATATGTGTGACGCCCCCAGCAACATTCGGGTATTGCTGGCGGCATTCTTGTAGGCCGGCTGACGGGCTGTGCCGCTGCCCGTCGTTTTGATGTTGTCGCAAGCATTCACTGACTGATATTTTGCAGGAATTTACTTTTGGTTTTCGAGCTCCTGTTTTGTATTCGTTCTGTTTCTCCTGTGGTGAGTTTATTTTTCGAGGGCGATGTCTGCACAGTTTGTGCAGCGTGGGTTCGAGCCCCACCTCTCTCACTGACTTTTCCCTCCGTAATTTTGCAGGATACTTTTCACGTTTTCCTGTTTCGCCGCACTCCTGCACGTTTGTTTCGCAGTCCTGAACGCCTGTTTCGCATTCCTGAACGCCTGTTTCGCATGTGTGCTGTTGGTCGTTGCGTGTACGTTTGGTTTTGTTATTCATTTTATTTCTGACCTGTTTGCGATTACCGTGTGCAGGTATTTCAAATATCTCATGCTCGTTGGCGAGACGCATGTTACGGTGTGGAAATTGTGAAGAGTGTTGAATTATTTTGCTTATTGGCTTCCAATGCGTATTTGCCTGCGTGTTTTTGTGATGATTGCAATATTTTTTCACTTCGTTCTGACGTTTTCGCATTCGCTGTGTGCAGGTAATTCAGGTTCACCTTTATCGCTGGCGAATTGCATGTTGCTGTATCCAGCAACCTGCTTAGCCTTTAGATTTTAGAACTTAGAAGTCAATCTTTTATAGGATTTGTTTTGTTTGTACCTGACTTAATAACAGTATGCACTGCACATTTATTGTTAAGATGTATAAGCATAGTTATGTAATTAAAGTAGAGTAGAAAATAGTGCATGCTGTGCTAACGTGAGCACATTTCCCTGCCAATTGTTAGTTAATTTGCATATGCTAGCTTGTCAAATTGTTTCTTTTCTTCCGTAAACTGTGATATGGTATACTCCATAATCTTTTGTATAAGTTTTGTAGATTCGGTTCAAAAATATAGTCTTCTTTGTGTCGCTGCGACAATAATCAGCCCCGGACTCACTGTTTGTCGCACTGCGACAATAATGAGTCCCGTACTCACTTTTGTCGTCCCAGAATATAATTGATATGTCGCATGGTGCGACAAAAATAAAAGATCATGCGACACAAGTGAAGTGCTACCGCCCGAGACCCCTGTTGAGGAAGAGACCCCCCTTATATGGGAGTACACAGTACCACTGTACTGTGTAATAATGTGACATGTAGAATACTGGCACATCATGCTGCATGATAATGTAGTACAAGCATATGATAGGTTGATGAGACTTGGCCATGCTGACTAGGATTACCTCAGAGAGCTGAGTGAATAAGTAATGGCCAAGGCCAAAGAAACAGTTGAGATTTCTAGAGTAAAACAGCCGCATGGCAAAAAGTCAATATAATACCCAATTCTTACTGCAAATATATGCACTGAGTCTGGACATAGTTCCTAAGAATCGACATAGCTTGATTAGTCTTATATAGTGCATAATATAGAACCTTGCACTATATATGATCCACAAGTAGTTTCACAGTCACTGTCAAGTAGAGGTTTAGTACTGCCTCCTACAAAATGGTATCAGTGTGCTACGCACCACCACCACCACCGCTTCCACAAAATTTTTCTGCTTTGAGATTGTGAATCTTCCGCCAAATTTACGTGTGCCTCGGTTTTTCGAATAGAATTTGGGCTCTCAAGTTACTGGCGCGTTGCGTAGATTTGAGTCGACGCTGGCCAGAACGTCGTTTGCGGCTTCCTTCGGCGGATGACTTGTGGCGCTGTCCGGAATTGTTCTTCAATTTACTTGTGAAAACGTGATCTTTCTTCGCGAGTTGCTTCGTAATGAATTCTTCGTGCACTTGCGCGCGCTTTACAGTCTTGGCTGCTGTGAGTTCCTAGTGCGCACGCAGTTCTTCACTCGAATGTTCGCAATGGCGTTTGTTCCTCAGCAACACAAGTTCTTAGAATTGTCTAATGCAGCATATACCTTCTTCGCGCCGTGATCTGTGATGGAAAATTTCGGCTCGCCTAGTGTGAGGCCTCCTACTGTGGCACAGTGTGCCACAAATAAAGTAGCCCTGCGCTATCTTTCGTCTTGCGTTCGCTCTGCGCCTAGGACTTTCAAATTACCTTTACAAATTATGGCAATTTTTGCGGGTGCTGCTTAAATTCGAGTTTGGAAATGGTCAAAATTGCGCTTCTGGCCGCTGGCCCTGTGTTCGCACTCTGACGCGCTGGTCGACGGCTCGTCGTTTTTCTTGCTCGCTGGCAGTTTTGCGCCGTTAATTCTTCTCGGAAATTGTGCCAATTGGTCAGTGTTTTCCGCGGGATCTTCGTCTATTCTCCACTCTGCAATTGGAATGTGTGCCCAGCGTTCTTCTTTGGCTTGGAATTGGCGTGATGCAACTTCGAGTTAGCGCTATCCCGCTGGCGTACGTGTTCTTCGTCGAGTGTCTTTGCGGCTGGGTGGAATTACGCAAATTTATGCTTTGGAATTCGAAAATGTTCTCTGAATTGGCAGATGCGGCTTGCGTTCTCTGCCCTTAAGCGCTGCAACGCTCTAACGTTCTTAACAGTGGCTGACCCTGAGTGGTATCGCGCAGCAGCGTTACTTTGACTTCCGTGGGCCGATCGTTGCCCAATTTTGCTCAATTTGTTTTCATCTTACCTCTTCGAGTTCGCCGGGGAACTTCAATTGGGATTTGGTAACAGCAGTTGCTTATTTGCTGTTGGGATCCTGCGTCTTCGCTCTTACCACTACACGCCTGTACGGCGGAAGCGCTGGCAGATTTTTCGGAATCAGATTGCTGCGTTTCTCCACCAGCTTGAGCAACTTTTTCAATGTCCTCTTCACGGCGGGCTTCTTCGCTGTATGTTCCGCCTCAGCGGCGCTCGGGGGTGGCGGGTGCTGCTTCTGGGCCCTCCGGGCTCTCCAGCTCGGCCCGGGTGTTTGCGCACCGGGGATTGGGGGAGCTTGGGGCTTTGGAGCCCACCCCGTACTTTGTCCCGGAATGGGAGGCGCCAGCCGGGGCGCGGCGGGGCAGCAGGGGGGGGGGAGCAGTACAACGTTCTCTGGAGGGCGAATACGCGCTTTTGGCGAGCGCGCCTCTACCTCAAGAGGAAAGTCGCACCCAAGCATCGCTGCCTGCCACGCCCACGAATTTCCCCGACGGCTCGCGTGACTCTCCTGGGCTGGTATCTGCCACTGTACGTATGTTTGAGTGCTACTCTACACCCCAGCAGCGTGCAGGGGGTGCAGGTGCCTCGGGTCTACAACGTAGCCAACCAGCTCTCGAGGAGCTCAACACGGTCGCTATAGCCACCGCTCATAATTTGAGATCATCTCCTCATAGCGAAGCTGTAGTTGACCATTTGCCTCTAGCACCAGAGCATCACGTTGGAAACCTGACCCATGAGAGCAACATATTTACGCCTAGGCGTGAAAGTGCACCTCCAAGTGGCGAGCGCGGTTTGTCAAGCGTGAACGAGTGGAGCGTCAAGCTGGCACGCCAGGCTGTAGCAGTGGATATTCTAGCGGTATGTGCATGGCGTAATTGGTGGAGTACTTGGACAGCACGAGTGCTCAGCGGGCGTGTTTCATCTGCACTTACGACATGGCACCTACGTGCCCGTCTCGCACGCATGCGTGTTTCCCTTACAGCATGGCACGAGCGAGTTCACCGCAAGAACCAGGTCCAACGCAAAAAGCAAGATTTTGCTGGACACGCAAGTTCACGATTGGAGTCCCGGTTCTTGAGTGCATGGCGAGAAGAACAACGTCGTGTAAAAGAGATCACTCTCGAAATCACGGCGTGCAACATCGCCCGGTCCGAGTTCTACGTGAGGAAGTGTATGAAAGCGTGGAAGGCTACCGTGGACTTCGCTTCCAAGTGCACCACCTTTGCGGTCCAGCGTGAACAACATGTGAAGCGCGAAGTCCTCCACGAGTGGTCAGCTCTGACGGACACGCCTGACGTGACCCCGAAGCAATGGGCGACCTTGCGTAGACATCTTCGCCGCCTGTGTGGCCAAGAAGACTCCATCGCTGCAATCACATGGGAGGTGCAGCTGAGAACGAAGAGTGGAGAGCAACGCGTGATCCCATCTCGTGGACTCCTTCTGTCGCATGTTACCTCAGCAAGCCACCATTATCATCACCTCCACTCTGCACGACCACTCGTCACGACCATCCCAGCCAACCGGCCTGCAAGGCTGGTGCGGTTGGGAGTGAGCGTCGAGGAGGTGATAAAGACTCTAAGGCGTACAACCACCTTGGGAGCAAGTGTTCAACAGCATGGCGTACAATCTGTACCTAGCCGCAACCCCTATGGCGTCTTGTCGTCTGAAGATGACTCCACGATCGATGAGGAAGACGTTCATTCCGCTGACTCCGCCCCACAACCACCTCGATCAAAAGCTTCATCCGCCCCTCGACCCACACAACGAGAACGTGCTGTACGTGTCCAGGCTTTGACGGAGTTAGCCCACGAGAAGGAGGTGGCGAAGCAGGAGCGGAAGCGGCAGAAGTTGGCCAAGCGCAAGCTCGCCAAGGCTCGACGTCGCAGTGACGAAGGTAAACTGATGTACGACTCCACCTCTACGTCCAATGAGGAGAAGTCCACACTTTCATCGTGTCAAACATCTTCTACTGAAGCGCTCTCCTCTGACGCCTCGCACACCTCTTCATCAAGGAGCTCTCGGCAAAAGGGTGGACGCCAACGGCGGCGCCAAGCTCAAGTCACGCGACACGAGCGGCAACTACGAGAGCTGCAAGAGGAGTCCGAACGAGTCGCGTTAGATGCGGCCACTGCGCACCAAGCGCAGCTCACATCGTTGCGCATGGACATGCACAATGCCGTGGAGGAAGCAACCCGGATGCATCAGGAGCTCCGCACCACGGTGTGCCAAGAAGCGCGACGGGCCGCTCTCGAATCTGCTGAGGAGCAGATAGCGCGCATGCAGCATGCCGCGGACGTTGTCTCGCATCAGCATGAGCAAGCTGTAGCATCGCAGGCGGAGGAAGCTGCACGTCATCACCAACAACTTCGAGAAATGCAGCGCGCCGCGGAAGAGCAACGCCAACAACTTGACCAAGCAGCTCGAGAGCAACGACTGCTGGAGCAACAAGTGGCGGAGAGCAAGATAGTGGTGCAGGCCGCCCTTGAAGCCGCTGACGGACGAGCGCACTCACGGCCAGAACAACCACCTAATACCCCCGCGAGCTATGCGACCGTCACAAGTGACGCTCAAGAAGCTGAACACGAAGCTCTGATGGTGCCCCCGTCAGCCACGACTGTGGACGTACGGGGCCACAAAGGCGTGACGTTCGAGGAGGACGCCTCCAAGCGTGCATCTTCCCCCACGAGTGTGCATGACCGCCTAGCCAAAATGGATTGGAGGTCCATTAGTGTGCCAGCCGTTACCGCTATCCGTGCACACGTGGAGGAGCACTTACCTGGCCACGTGGGCAAGATGGAAGCGGAACGCATGTTCTGTGACGTAGCAAGAAGGTACCGAGACCATGACCTAGCGTCTGGGTGTGGACCGCCGGTCTCCGAGGCCCCGGCCTCTCAACTTCCTTCACCACCTCTGGCGGGAACGGCGATCGTTTGTTGCGTGTACGACGAAGTCGCGTCCAGCACGTCCAACGTTCCGTGCTCGAGATGCGCTCGTAGCCCGCAGCCCCCTGTAGCCATATGGAATTGCGGGCTTACAGCTCTTTCAGACTTGTCGGAAACCACTCAATTCCTGCCGTTGTGTATATATTGCACGCGCGGGGTTTGGCCGGGAGCCTTTGACCGCTTCCCTTCAGTGACCCCGAGGCCATCCTCAGCAATTGGTGGGACCGGTGGGGGCGGCGGAGGCGACGACGATGGAGGCGATGGTGATGACGACGGTGACGACCCGGGAGGACCCGGTGGCCATCAAGGGGGGGGGAATGAGCCGCCTGGCGACCCCACTTCTGACGCGCCTAGCGACCCCTCGCGGAATCTTGGAGATGGACGTCGCGGCCATGGCGGGGGCGGAGGCGGTGACGATCCGCCCGACGATGAGACGTCCTACAGCTTCGGTTCGAGTAGGAGGTCCTCGTACAATGATGGCAGGCAGCAAAGGGAGGAGTACACGAGGCACTCATATGCCCTCAAGGCCGCGAAGGACATCATGTCCTTGTACTCAGCACCGCTGGAAGGGTCCACGAACCCCTTCGGCCCGCTGTTGCGGTTCGTGGACGAGTTCGACAGGTGCTTAGCCCTTCCAGTGGTGCTCCTCGCGATGAACACCCCGTGCAACGTGCCCAACGGAGCGTTCGAGCTCGGAGAGCCGATTCTCTCGGTGCATATCTTGTTGAAGGAGATCACCCAGCATTGCTTCCCTACGCCTAGCTCCGAAGGAACGGAGCTGCGAGGGGTTCTCCTGGATGCCGAGGCGGACAAGTCGTTGAACCTTGAGAAGGTCATTGTGCCGCTGGCGAAGCTGATCGTGCCGCTGAAGAGTGAAATGGCCACCTTGGGCTCGTTCCTACGCCGAGTACGCCAAACTCAAGGACGCATGGCGACACCGCGCAAAGTGCGCGAGTTTTGGGATGGACTGCATCTAGCCCATCGCGTAGTGACCATGTTGGCGACACACGAGCTCACCACACCGGTTCCGGAATCCGACCTCCTGGACGTCTTCCTCTCGGGCTTATCCGCGGAGGTACGGAAGGAGGCGTTCGAGATTGCAGAGCGGAAGGGGACCCCCTTGATCCTCCTCGACCGCGCCCTTCCAGCCAGTCGACGCCTAGCGCTGGAATACGCCATTGAGGCGGAGTTGCATTTGAACAACGCGACGAGTAGGAGAGCGCCAGTGCAGCTACTGGCAGCGGTGGAGGTCTCGGAGGAGCTACTAGCTCTAGCCGAAGATCGTCCCGCGGGTGCAACTCCTACTGGGCAACGTCTGGGCTCCCCGGAGTACACTGGTTGCAGGTTGTGCCAAAGCAAAGAGCACTATGCTCGAGAGTGCCCACAGGCTGCTCTTCGTAAGAAGGAGTGGGCCAAAGCACTTCTGGCTGAAACTTTGGACATGGTCATGCACGAAGTGGAAACGGATGAATACTGCGACGTGCTCAACGCGGTGTTGCCAAAGGAACTAATGGATTTTGCCGCGGAGGACTCCCTCGAGCTCGGAGTACCCTCCAAGTCCCAATGAGCTCGGGCCCACATCCCCGCGATGAGCCCCCCTCCTACCTCTCGGAGCAGCAGCTGCGGGAGAAGTGGAGAAGAGCCCGTCGACGTCAAAGGCGGAGTGCTCCTTGCACAGGATACCTAGACTCCGATGAGCTCAACATGCTACCCTCGCGGGCGATGACTAGCCCTCCTCCCGCGCCGGAGCGTCAAGTGGTCGAAGCTCGCCTTCGCAAGGAAGCCAAGTCTCCAGTGTGTACGAGCGAGGACCTCACAGACGACTCCCAGCACGTTGAGAAACGGCACCGCCGTACCCTGAAGGTGACCGAGAGCTACCGCGTGCACTTGGAGCCAACGGGCCAACCATTGCAAGGTTGGCAATTTCGAGCCGTCCGAGGGCAAGGGACGAGCGCTCTACGCTCCAAGGTGGGCACACGGGGCTTGAGGTCCTCCATCAAGGCTCTGGAAACGGACCTTGCACCGCCCCGTACACCTCCGCGGAGCACGAGCCCACCGCTTTGGAGAGCCGGGCATCGACGCAACAGCCGAGGACCCACGCGGTCACCAACGCACAGCGCGGTTACCGCCAACAAGCGAGAAGCTCGAGCTCGGTCACCCTTACCCGCAGCCCTTAACAAACTTAAAAGGCTGCAAGAATACCGACGACGACGTCAAGACATCCAGCTTGGGCGTCGACCTCGTACGCCCTCACCTAACGACAGCACGACTGCCGAGGTAACCTCAACCACATGGAGTGACCGCCCCCGACCATGGCTGTCACCGACCCATGCAGCTCGAGCTGAAGGAGCACCAAGGAGGAGGTGGCTCAGTGGGCTGGAGAAGGTTCGCCAACGAGAGAAGCTTAAGCGGGATTATGCCAGTGGCCTCCCATATTTGGAGCGGGACTCTCCTATAGACGAAGAGCTACTGCACATCTTAGCCAAGGAACAAGCGCAAGAGGAAGTAGAAGACGGACTCCTCCAGTACGCAAGTGACTTGGCGACGAATGATATGGTGCGAGCAGCGAAGGACAAGGTCATCCAAGTGGCCTTGTACCCACCTGATTACCCACCCAGGGACCTGGTGCAGACAGCCACCGCTCAAGGGCTCTTGGCCGATGCAGGCACCTACGAGTTACCATGGGACTCGGACATGGACGACCCTCCTGACCTAGGCGACCCTCATGCCAAGGACGACCCCATCGTATGCCAGCTCAACAGCATCATCGACAGTGGGGACATGAGCCCTGGCTGGAGTGATCTCTTGGCGGCTGTATCAACATCGCGAGCGCCACCTCGACAGATCAACAATTCCAAGGCCCCCACCTTGTTGTTGTTCTGGGCGTACGTGAACGGTCGTCGCGTAAAGGTGCTGGTGGACAGTGGGTGCTTCACCAACATTATCTCGGACAAGACTGTACGCAGCATTCCCTCCCTGACGCCTCGACCTCACGAAAACCCCATGCGAGTGCGAGTAGCCGACGGCGCGTCGTACGATGTCAACACGTGCGTCCGTCCTCGACTGCAAGCAGAGACCACCAAGGGGTTGTACGTCAAGCAATTGGAGCTCAGAGTGATGCCCATTGATCTTTGCGTGGATATTATCCTTGGAGGACCTTGGCTGGCCTCTCACTCCCCAGTCACCCTGGATTACTCCCGATGGGGTTCCATCCGGTTTGGTTCTGGAAGCAAGAGAGTGGTCATTACAGGCTGCTCTCCGGGAACGCCAGACCCCTCAAGACCCAAGGATAAGGCCATGGCGCTGGTACAAGGAGTCTTGTTGGACCCCAAAAGAGTACGCAAGGACCTTCGAGCCCTCCAATCTAAGGATGAGTGTGCCTTCGTGGTGTACCTAGCACCCGACGGCACCTTCGGGGCGGTCGCCTGTAACGAAGAGACCGACGCCGAGACCAACGCCAAGCCCAGGGACGCTTCGTCCGAGCGTCGCGCCACGTCTAGCTCTGAGCAGCAAGACGCCCAAGTCGCGGGCGCTATGGACTCCTCCCAAGCGGATCTGGGTGAGACGGACGCGCCTGCGCTGATGTCCGCGTCAGACACTGACTCCGAAGCCGAGGACGCTCTACTCCTCCGGGAATCTGTGCGGCCCAGCCCAGGCACCAGTGACGAGGACCACTTGGATAAGGTGTACGCAACAGTGAAGTCCACCCGCCCACAAAACTTTGACGTGGTCGCGCTGGAGGGCGCTGTTGGCCCCCCGGCGGACAATGCGCCATCCAACAACCTACATCTGGGGCTCTTCCAGAGCAAGCGCGAAGCTTTGGGAGCATTTGCTTTATTACCTGAGCACGTACGTGCCCAAGCAATCGACGACCACGCGCAAGGGAAACCACCCACCTGGCATGCCGAAGCCGCAGCCGCGCTGGAGCAGGGAAGGCGCTTACTCCGCGAACGGCGGCCGCGACGCAAGCGTGTGCGCTGGAGCGACGAGAAGCCCCATACTGAAGGTTTGTCTCAAGAGCAGGCCGCTCCTGTGGCCGAGGAACCACCGTCACCGTCACCGCCGCCCAAGCCCCATGCCATGGAAGCGGAGGAGCCGGACGAGATTGACGAGACAGTGTCCCCGGAGATATGGCAACAGCTGCGCGACCTTGAGGAGGAGTTCAGGGACGTCATATGTACGGAGCTGCCTGACTCCGTCCAAAGCCGCGACTACAAGAACAACATTCGCTTGCGATCCGACTGGAGTGGGCAGCCGCTACATCGGCGTAACTACAAGTTGTCGCAAGAGGAGCTTCGGCAACTTCGTGCACAACTTGACGAGCTGTTGGCCAAGGGGTACATCCGTCCATCGGCGTCTCCCTGGGGTTGTCCGGTACTTATGGTGCTGAAGCCGAGCAACCCTAAGGAGTTGCGCTTGGTTATCGACTACAGGTCGATAAATGAGATCACGGTCAAGGACAAGTACCCTCTTCCTGACGTACAAACCCTCCTCGATGACCTACAAGGAGCAACCGTCTTCTCCACAGCAGACGCCTTGTGGGGATTCTGGCAAGTTCCCATGGAACAGGAGGACATCGAGAAGACAGCCATGACCACCCACTTCGGAGCTTATGAGTGGCTGGTCATGCCTATGGGACTGAGCAACTCACCGAGCACGTGGCAAAGAATGATGACGCAGTACCTCGGACACCTACCCTTCTGCAGAGTGTTCGTGGACGACATCATGATTTTCAGTGACACACCCGAGCAGCATGTCGGCCATGTACGAGCTGTATTAGCGGCCTGTCGCCAGCACAAAGTATACCTCAAGCGGAGCAAGTTGAAGTTGTGCATGCGAGCAGTACGCTTCCTTGGCCATGTGTGCAGTAAGGAAGGTATCGCCCCCAACGCGACAAAGTTGCCTCGGTTCGCGACTGGCCGGAGCTCGAGACTGTCACCCACGTGCGCCAATTCCTTGGAATGTGTGGCTTTTACCGGAGGTACATCCAGTCCTTCGCTCACATTGCCCACCCTCTCACTCGCCTCACGAAGATGGGAGTGCCATGGACTTGGGGCAAGGAGGAGAAAGAAGCCTTCCAACGATTGAAGTCAGCATTGATTTCAGCACCGATCCTCGCCCTACCGGACCAGCGCTCAGCAGCCGATGGGTCTCGCCCATTTTGCGTGCAGACCGACGCGAGTGCGGTCGCACTAGGAGGCGTGCTGATGCAAGACCTGGGACGAGGTCTTCAGCCGTTGGCCTTCGAGAGCAGGCAATTCTCCTCGGCCGAGCAGAACTACCACGCTGGGGAGCGGGAGTTGTGCGCCATCCACCACTGCACCACAGTGACGTGGAGGCATTACCTTATATTCACCGACTTCAAACTCATGGGTGACCACAAACCCTTGCAATGGCTCTTCGCGCCGGCTCGGGAGCTGAGTCGACGCCAGGCACGCTGGTATGAAGACTTGGTGGAAGGGGGCGTGCACCAAATGGAGCACGTACCTGGCCGATGCCTAGTAGTTCCGGACGCCCAATCCAGACGACCAGACTACAAGCAGTCATCCGCCAGGGAGGGGCTCAAGGAGAAGGGCGTGGTCGACCGGGATACAGACGAGCCTCGTCATAGTGTGCCAAGGGAGCCGGCTGAGAGCTCAACCCCCGCCGATCCCACCTCAGTATTCGGTGCAATCGACGAGGACGACACCGACGAAGAACCGTCCGAGGAGCCCGCTAAAGTCAAGATCCTTGAAGACCCCATCTCGGTGCTCGACTCCACGTTTGATTACTCCGACTCTGACGACGAGTCTGTACCTCCGGTCAGCCCTCCGTTGGTCGTTGGGGAGCTCACTCATCTGAATGGGCTCACCTGGGTGGAAACCCCCGACCTGTGGGAAGACGCAGCTGAGACGTTGCACACCGCGGAGCGCGCCTTGCATGAAGCCACCCTAGCGGGCGTCACTACTCGCTCTCGCTCGCAACCGGAGCAAGCCCCCTCTCCAGCCCCCTCAACTCCCCTTAGTCCTTCCCCTCCCAGCAAACAAAGTTCCCCTCCCGCGTCAAGCTCCCACTACGATAACGTGGTAGACCGGCAGGACTGGAAACTAGTAAAGGAGAAGTTCGAAGAGATCTCAGCGCAGTACGGCCCGTTCGACGTGGACGCGTGTTGTGACTCCATGGGCGTCAACCGCTTAGTGGACACCTATTGGACGGAGTGCCTCAAGCAGCAATGGCGGGGAAAGCACGTCTGGTGCAACCCCCCCTACACCAAGGATAGCAACCTCATTGAGAGGATCCTACGCCACTTTATGGCTGAGTGGCGCGCCGACCCAGAAAACATGTCGGCGATGTTCCTACTGCCGGACTATGACGCGTCCTGGCGCACCCTTATCCAGCCCAAGTACGGCCTGCACGTGGTCAAGGTGTTCGACCTCAAGGATGCCAAGGGTCACCCTACATGCTTGTTTGAGTCACCAGACGGAGGCCGACCAGCGCTGCGGTGGCCCGTGCTGCTGGTGTGGGCGCCAGCGGCCAGCCGGACTCGGCCTCGAGCGAAGAGTGCCCGTGCGCCCGCCGCTCAAGGTGCAAGCGAGCCTATGGTCACGTCAGGGCCAGCGGCCAAGGCACGCGCAACCAAAGGACCATTGAAGGCATGCCAGTTCGTGAAGGCACTACGCGCGGAGTACGAACGTAGCCCTTACCTCACGATGTTAAAGGAAGAGCTTTTAGCCGCCCCGCACCAGCGCACGGACACCTTCCGTATGGTTGACGACATGATCTGGCGCATCGCGGAGGGACGCTACCAGCTGGTGTTGTCGTCCGACTCTCCTCTTCGGGAGATAGTCATGCGTGAAGCGCACGAGTCTCCCGCGGCGGGACACACCGGGCGAGATAAGACTCTTGCTCGGATAGTGCGGCGGTTCTGGTGGCCCCGCATGAACAAAGACGTCACCGACTGGACCCGCTCGTGCTTGATATGCCAGCAGACCCGCCCGAGGAACAGCTATCCGGATGGCCAGCTGAACCCCCTCCAGGTCCCGGTCAGGCTGTGGCAGGTGGTGAGCATTGACTTCGTCACAGGTCTGCCGCGCACGGAGCGGGGCTACGACGCCTTCGCCACGTTCACGGACAAGTTGTCCAAGATGGTGCACGTGGTCCCCATGCTGTACTCTGACAGTTCCGCTGAGCAAGTGGCACGAATGTACTTCGACCATGTTTGGCGACTGCACGGTGCTTCCATGAAGATCGTTTGTGACAGGGACTCTCGCTTCCGTGACGCCTTTCATATGGAGTTGCATCGCCTTATGGGGGTGCAGGTGGCCTCCACTACGCCGTACCATCCACAAGGGGACGGCCAAGCGGAGCACACAAACCACACGGTGGAGCGCATGTTGCGCGCCTACGTTGACGCAAACCAGACAGACTGGGATTTGTGGTGCACCCCGGTGGAGTACGCCATTAACGACTCCAGGTCCGCGGTTACCGGATTCACACCCTTCGAGCTTTGCTATGGGCATGCCCCAGCGTCGCAGCTCGACTTCTTCGTAGAAGCTGCGTTGGCCTCTCGTAGGGGCCGCGCCAAGGGGGGAAGAGGGGACGTCGTGAAGAAAGGCACGGCCCACGAGACCGCCCGGCAGTTTGTTCAGCAGTTGCAGACTGCTCGCGATAGGTTGCTGGTAGCTCAGCAGCGGCAAGTGGCCCAGTATGACGCTCGCCATCGCGCTCGCCGGTACGCAATAGGTGACATGGTGTGGGTGGACGCCACGCATCTCACCCAGCCCGGGGATCGGGGCCTACACAAGAAGTTGCTGAAGAAGCGCCTGGGCCCGATGGAGGTACTGGAGGCCTTCCACATCGATCGGCAGATGGAGCTCGCCCCCGAGGACCGAGGGGCCCCCGCGGCTTACCGCCTGAAGCTACCACCACAGTGGAAGGTGCACGACGTCTTCACCGTGGATAGGCTCACCCCAGTGGAGTCGGGCCAGGACAAGTTCGCGGACAGGGGTGCGGAGATTCCGCCTCCCCCTGTGGACGTGAGCGGTCGTAAGGAGATGGCGGTGGAGTGCATTGAGAGGTCACGCACGAGGAGACGTAGCGGGCGGACATGGACGGAGTACATGGTCAAATGGGTAGGTATGCCGCGCTCCGAGAATGAATGGAAAACTCGCGAGGACCTCGAGTTCGATGGAGTTGGCCGAAAAGGGATACCTAACCGCGCTTTTCAGGAGTTCGAGAAGGTC
>LGRX02001111.1:66657-84311 GCA_001247695.2 Cymbomonas tetramitiformis | reverse complement strand
GCTCTCAAGCCAGCTCTTCGTCGCGCGCTGGCGCTCTCAAGCCAGCTCTTCGGCGTGCGCTGGGGCTCTCAATCCAGCTCTTCGTCGCGCGCTGGCGCTCGCGAGCCAGCTCTTCGGCGCGCGCTGGGGCTCGCGAGCCAGCTCTTAGTCACCTGCGTGGATCGCGCAGGTTGACCATGGCGCACCTTGTACGGGAGTCCAAGCTCTTGTGGGTCCACTTGTTGACGAGTTGGGCTTTTACATTCATCACGTTGAAGCTCCTGCTGTTTCACACGGAGCGTCTGCTGCGCCTGCGGATAGAGTTCCTGTACCTCCAGGACGAAGTGCGCCCCACTCTCCTGCCACCGCCTTGACGCAGTAACTCGTGCTGCCTTCGCTGAGTGGTGCAGAAGCCGTTATGTCGGTCGGCGTGTTCTAACCCTCATCATGAATATCTCGGCTGCAGCGCAGCTCTCGATCCACAGTTGCGCAAAGTCGCAGCTAGCTTCCCATTGCTTTCACTCGTCGCGTAGACTGCTTCGGTTGGTTGGGAAGGCGAAAGGACGGGCGAAGTGTTGTGGGCGGGGCTTGCTTGCGACGTCAGCGTGAGCCTGCCGTGCAGCACTACAGCGTGTTGGTTACGGACCTGCCGGCGCCGGAGGAGACTCAAGCTTTGACCCGGCTGGCGCGCGCCGCTCAGCAGATCACCACCACCCTCGGAGCCGACCGCGTGCTGGAGGCTGTCGGCGTGAACCACCAAGCCGTGAGTATTCCGCACACCCGCCCTCGCCCTTGCACTCAGGGCTCAGGCTAGAGGCGGCTCAAGTCGGGCGCTTGCCGCGCTTTGTATATTACTTTGGCCCCAGTGCGCGGGCTTCTTTGCCGCCCCGAGCCGTTCTCCTTGCGTGCCTGCAGCTCTGAGAAACTTGCTATGCCGCCAAGCTGCACACCATGCTGCGCCAGCAAGTCCGCAGTCTCCGGTGGCAGCAGTGACCCACCTGTGACTCTGCAGTCCGTCGCCTTCGGTGGCAGCAGTGACCCACCTGTGACTCTGCAGTCCGTCGTCTCCGGTGGCAGCAGTGACCCACCTGTGACTCTGCAGTCCGTCGCCTCCGATTGTTGGCAGTGACCACCTGTGACTCTGCAGTCCGTCGTCTCCAGTGGCAGCAGTGGCTTCACCTGTGACTCTGCAGTCCGTGCGTCTCCGGTGGCAGCAGTGACCTGTGACTCTGCAGTCACCGTCGTCTCCGGTGGCGGCAGTGACCCACCTGTATTTGACTCTTACAGTCCAGTAGTCTCCCGTGGCAGCAGTGACCCACCTGTGACTCTGCAGTCCGTGCGTCTCCGGTGGCAGCAGTGTCCCACCTGTGACTCTGCAGTCCGTCGTCTCCACATGGCAGCAGTGACCCACCTGTGACTCTACAGTCCGTCGTCTCCGTGGCAACGTGACCCACCTGTGACTCTGCAGTCCGTCGTCTCCCGTGGCAGCAGTGACCCACCTGTGACTCTGCAGTCCGTCGTCTCCGGTGGCAGCAGTCACATGCGTTCTCGGGTGTAATGGATAGTAATGGAGCACATTCTGTGGGGGCTGCTTGCGCGGCGCTCCACAATTTACCGGGGCAGCTTCTGCGCCGCCACCTCACCGCTCGAGAGCTCGCCTTCGTGCTTCAGTGGGGCCTGACGATGGGATCGAATCCGGCGCCAGGTGAACGTCGGTGCCACCGAGTCGGAGGTGCGCGCTCTCTTCGAGGCAGTTCACCCGGGTGCTGTTCAGAGCTGCGTTATGGTGCCGCAGGTGTGCACCCCCCTTACCACACCGCACCTCGTTACCAGTGATGCAAATTGCGTGCCCTCGAGGCTGGGCCCTAGTAGAATATCCCTCTTCCCATTCTCCTCTGTCGTGGTGAAGCTCGGTGGCATCGAGCAAGTGGCTGTCGCAGGTGAGGCGAGTCGACAAACCGTCCATTGCGCGCTGCCGGGCGGGGAGCTTTGCCGGGTTGAGCGGACCCTCGAGGGGCCGGGAGGCATCACGCAGCTCGAGCCAAATTGTATCCGGGCACTGCGAATTGTATCCGGGCACTGCAAATTGTATCTGGGCACTGCAAATTGTATCCGGGCACTGCAAATTGTATCCGGGCACTGCAAATTGTATCCGGATACGAGCCGACAGCCTGAGCGGCACAGACGACTTCAGAGGATTTCCCGGAGTGTACACGAAGTGATGAGACGAGGGGTGGCATGAACCCGCGTGCTGCAGGGGGCGTGGCACGGCAGGGTAATGATCCTGCCGATGTGTCTGATTGTGGGTGGGGAAAACGAGCGCCAGGCACCAGATGTTAAAGCGGCATGGCAGCGAGTGCTGACGCTGCGGAGCGCCATTGCTGACTCTGCAGGTAGCCGCCATCTGCACGCCACGAAAGGAGCTGTGGCAGATGCCATCCCGCACTGCACGCCACGGGAGGAGCTGTGACAGATGCCATCCCGCACTGCACGCCACGGAAGGAGCTGTGGCAGATGCCATCCCGCACTGCACGCCACAGAAGGAGCTGTGGCAGATGCCATCCCGCACTGCATGCGACTGAAGGAGCTGAGGCAGATGCCATGGCGGTGTGCTACAGATGGTGATGCCCCTGCGGGCTGCTGGAAGATGCTGCTGTGGCAGCGCCCGCCCACAAAGGGCATCTTGGATGCAACGAACCAGGCGGAGGTATGCCACCTGCGGCTCAATCTGCTCACTTCTCAGTGGTGGCCCGCCTGCAGCCAACAGCAGGTGGAGAGAAGCTTCGCAGTGTGCCAAAAGGGGTGGGGGCCGAGAGGAGCTCAACAGTGTGCCAAAAGGGGTGGGGGCCGAGAGGAGCTCAGCAGTGTGCCAAAAGGGGTGGGAGCGAGACGAACATAGCAGTGTGTGCCAAAAGGGGTGGGAGCGAGACGAACATAGCAGTGTGCCAAAAGGGGGTGGGGAGCCACGAACATAGCAGTGTGCCAAAGGGGGTGGGAGCCGAGACGGACATAGCAGTGCGTGGAAGGAGGTTGGGGCCGAGAGGAGCTCAGCAGTGTGTCAAAGGAGGGGGCGGGGGACGAAAGGAGCTCAGCAGTGTGATTAATCGGGGAGATGCATCAGGCTTGGGGTTCTGCAACGATCCTTTCTTCGGGAACCGGGCAGCTCGGTTGTTTGATCGATGCCTCGTAGATCGTGGATGCCACGGTGGCAGGCCTGCTCGAGCCATACAGATTCACAGTGAGTTCGGCGCGTTCATTTCTCATTGTTCTCGAAAGGCGTCGCGGCTCGCTGCCCGGCTCGCTGCCCGGCTCACTGCGCGGCTCGCTGCCCGGCTCGCTGCCCGGCTCACTGCCCGGCTCGCTGCCCGGCTCGCTGCCCGGCTCACTGCGCGGCTCGCTGCCCGGCTCACTGCGCGGCTCACTGCCCGGCTCACTGCCCGGCTCGCTGCGCGGCTCACTGCCCGGCTCACTGCGCGGCTCACTGCGCGGCTCACTGCCCGGCTCACTGCCCGGCTCGCTGCGCCTGCGGAGCGCCACCAGATGCCTCCGAAGGCGCAGTGCCTCGCAGAAGAGGCCGCTCCGATTGAAAAGCCGGCGTGGGCGGCGAGACATGCCTTGTGCCGTGCCACAAGCACCTTTTGCTTGGTGGCGAACCGCAGATGCAACCGAGCACCCGTCAACGCCCCGGGAATGACGGGAGCCCCTCGGGAGTGAGAGTGCACCCTGTGGAGGTGCCCAGTGGGGGCACGCATCAGAGGTGCTCAGGGGGATAAGGGCGCTTCGTCGGGGAGCCCCCTTCAGAGGCCCTCTTCCTCTGCAGAGGGGCGCCCCAATGGTCGAGGGTCGGCGGAGCAACACCTCGACGGGCGATGCACGCATGATGAGGCCACCATTCTGCATCACATCGATGGGAAATCAGCGGTGGCCCTGGGCACGATCCGTGAACCGCCCGTTCATTCACACTCGGAGCATTCCAGCGCAAGCGCACCTCGACAGGCTGCTGCACACCAGGCGAGCACCCGCCTGTTTCCGCTCCGCAGGGAAGTGTTCATGTGTGACGCTGCGCTGCTACGCGCGATGCGCGCCTCGGCCGGAGCGCGGAGTGCCGCGCGTGCGAAGGGGCGTGGGACTCCGGAGAGCGTCCCAGGAGCGCCGCCGCCGCCCGACACAGCATGTTCGCTGGCTTGCGACGGGAAAGCTGCGCTCCGTAGGGGCGGGCTTGATGGGTCCCTCTAGGGAGGCGCAGGTGGAACTGGAGGTGATGGAGCGAGACTTGGAGGAGCTTCAAGATGTGGCCGCCAACAGGAGGGCTCACACAGGTGCCGCTCGTCCCCTTGCTGCTGAGAGGAGGGCTTGCACAAGGGGGGTTCATGTCCCCCCGTGACCTCCCCTTGTCGCCGAGAGGAGGGCTTGCACAAGGGGGGGTTCATGTCCCCCCGTGACCCCCCCTTGTCGCCGAGAGGAGGGCTTGCACAAGGGGGGTTCATGTACCCCCGTGACCCCCCCTTGTCGCCGAGAGGAGGGCTTGCACAAGGGGGGTTCATGTCCCCCCATGACCCCCCCTTGTTGCTGAGAGGAAAGCTTGCACAGGAAGAGGGAGGAGCTTTCCCTTCCTAGCTGCTGAGAGGGCCTCACGTAGGTGTGCGTTGTCCTCTTGCTGCTGAGAGTAGGGCGATGGGGTCTGCCCCTCCCCTCCTTGCTGCTGAGAGGAGGGCTAGCGCGGAGGGGGGTCCTGCCTCCCCCTTGCTGCTGAGAGGAGGGCTTGCACAAGGGGTGCTAGTGCTAGGTGGCGCATCCTTTGGAGGCCAGATTATCTCGGGTTGCGATGCGGGCTTTGTGCAAGCCTCCTACAGTCACCCACGCACCCTCGCGGCGGCGGCCCAAGCTCCGACGATTGCTCGGACCGGACGAAGCCCTTTTTTTTCTGTGAAGCCGCCAAATGTTTGATCGAGCGGTCCAGAAAGCGATGTGAGAATATCGCGGGGTGACTTGTGGAACCTCGTCATCGCACACACACTTTCAAGGCGACTTCGAGCCTCCTTAAGCATATGAGCAGGAAGTGTCAGACGGCCGAACAATACACTGTGCAGCCGCGTCGAGCGCACGCAGAAGAGTGGTCGATGGTATCGCAAATCCACGGCCGCGAAGAGTGGTAGATGGTATCGCAAATCCACGGCCGCAGAAGAGTGGTAGCAGGGGAGAAGTCCTGTCGCGATTGACCGGCCCCTGGCCGAGAGACCTCTCTAAAAATGGGTTGGGGCCGATGTAGGGCCGAACTTTTTTTTAGGGTGGGGCCGAGCCTCATAACCACAAAAAACCTCGGATACATACTTTTTTGGACGATTTTCAGTATTCCACCATACTTAAGCGAAAAAATCCGTGCCTGCGGCGGGCATTTTTGGATGGTTGGCCGAGCTGGCTGAAACGGGGCCTAGGGGATTTCCGAAAGTGGGGCCGAGAGTCACCAGGGGAGGACTTCTCCCCTGAGTGGTAGATGGTATCTCAAATCCACGGCCGCGAAGAGAGCCTCGAGGGTTGGAAGACGAGAGTAAGATGTGAGGGTGGGTTGTGCGTTGCGGGGTGGGCAGCGTTCGTGACGTTCAATTCGAGGGCAGTCGCCTCCATCGCTTCAAGTGACCTGGCTTACACCCCCAACGGGCACGCTTGGAAGGTCCCTCGCATGCAACCATAGCGCTCTACCCATCAAACTAGGGCGGCAGAGTAGCGTTAACTGTTTCTATGCTGGCCCCAACGCTCCCAAGCTAATGTTTGGTAGCTCAGTCACCCAGCTGCCCTCCGTGATTTATTATCTAGGAGACCAAGCACTGTTGGGCTGGAGCTGCTAGGGCGAGGGTGATGGTAGGTGTCAAGGAAGCCGCTCTGCCGGTTTTAGCAGCTCTGCGCTGGGAGTTGGGTGCACGCATAGTGTGGCATTGCCGTACATCATAGTTAGCATGCATACTTCATTTGCATACATGATGTGTGCGAGCGAAACAACTATCATGGTTAAATTGGAGCCTGCGGAATTTTAGAGGTTTCTGTGCCGGTAGATCGATCAGAGTTTCCTGAGCCGTTAGATCAAAATCAGCAGCTGAGTTAGATCTAAAGGCTTTACCCACGACAGTATTTAGGAGTTCCGCCCGTGGGAATCCGCAGCTCTGTTCTTTTGCCTTGAAAAGACATTCCAAAAAGAGATTTTCTCTCACACACTTAAAAGCATGTAAGAAGAAAGCTATTTTTAATGAAATGCTATGCAGTGTGCCTGTTGGCAATGAGATGTGAAGAGCAAAAGAAATAAGTAAAATACATGCATCGTAGTGGAGCAAACCTCATCCAATCGCTCCAACTTGTATTCCACCGTTTCGGATTTTGTCGTCCATTTTGTTCTCCACAATGATACTTGAATGCGTTCTGTGCTTGGCGACACAACTCCTACGTTCACAAGTGGCTTCCCTTCGTTACTTTCATTCTCGTCGATTGAACGTACTTTGGCGACAATCTTGCCTCGAGTATCCCGCGTCATATCTTTCGTTACTACGCACGTAGGCTTTTTTGGTTTGTGGGACATAATTCCAATCCCAACAAGAAGCCTACGTGCGTAGTAACGAAAGATATGACGCGTGATACGCGAGGCAAGATTGTCGCCAAAGTACGTTCAATCGACGAGAACGAAAGTAGCGAAGGGAAGCCACTTGTGAACCTAGGAGTTGTGTCGCCAAGCACAGAACGCATTCAAGTATCATTGTGGAAGACAAAATCCGAAACGGTGGAATACGATTTAAAGTGATTGGATGAGGTTTGCTCCATTACGATGCATGCATATTACTTATGAGAGTAGTTTTGCTCGCACACATCACTGGCGCTGCGCTGCCGAGCAAGGAGCGCATGCACCTATCACCGCCAGCGCTGCGCTGCTCTGCGCGTGTCACAGCGGAGTGTGCACAAATCTGGGGCAGCAACAGGAGAACGGGGTTTCCATGGAAAGCAGGTGGCACCGGCGCCAGCGCCGGACATGGTGTTATGGGAGGCCCTGCGACTTGTGTGGTGGCAGCGACACCTTCGAAATGCTGCAAGTGCGGGGCTCATGACCTGGGGCGTCATCTTCTTTATGATTCCGGTGAGCGTCGAGGACGCTGCCATAGGCCTGAGGCCTTCCTGAGGGCGTGGCTTATCCTTGGACCGATTCCTTTGGCATCGCATAACCATAGAAGATCAGTTGCACTATGTGCCCTCACCGCGGATCAAAGGATTCGGCACACACTTCGGGACGCATATCCAGATGCTCCGGAGCTCACTAGTGAAGAATGGAACTTCCTAAGCCTCACTGAG
Organism: Cymbomonas tetramitiformis; assembly: GCA_001247695.2. Taxonomy (NCBI): domain Eukaryota; kingdom Viridiplantae; phylum Chlorophyta; class Pyramimonadophyceae; order Pyramimonadales; family Pyramimonadaceae; genus Cymbomonas; species Cymbomonas tetramitiformis. The sequence goes on along the minus strand of LGRX02001111.1, from coordinate 77,003 downwards.
CAACCTGAGGGTGTGTGTGGCTTACCCTTGGATCGATTCCTTTGGCATCACATAACTACAAAGGATCGGCTGCACTATGTACCCTCACCAGGGATCAAGGGATTCGTCACACGGGACGCTTATCCGGATTTAGCATGCAAAGTTGCGTGAAGTTGCACAATCTCGCATGTTTGGCAATGAATGGTTTCTTTACGGCAGACGGGTCTGAATGCCGCCGCGCTGGGAGGAGGCGCGTGCAGGTGACATTTGTGTCCACACTGACGACTGCGGACTCTTTGAAAAAAAGGGTAAGCCTCTCATCTCAGAAGGCTCACAGCTGAGACAACTCTGAGAGGAGTCGGAATGTGGGTAGAGACGGGTAAGGGCGGCCGTTAGGGGTATCTTCGCCGAGCCCCCCGTCCCCTGGCTTGCCAAAATGATGGGCGGGGAATGCGGCGCAAGGGAAGAGGGGTGCTATGGAGCGGGGAGGCAAGAAATGGGAAAGGGGGATATGCAGTCTGACCACATCAACGCGGCGCCACGCGCGCTCTTCGAAGTGCTCATACAAGCAGCATCATGAACTTCCGCAGCCGCAAACCGCGGAGGTTGGCCGGAGATGGGGTGCTTGGGACAGGTGCACTTCTTGAAACCGGTGGTGGATATACCACTCGTGAGGAGCTTCCTGGAAGGTGGGAACCCGGGGGAGGAGTAGGGGGGGCGCTGTGCGAGTCCGGCAGTTTTCACGCTCCCTCCTCTCAAACTTGTCCCAGGGGGGACACCACGGTGGGACCTCAGTTATAGACTTGGGGCCCGGCAGCCGCTTACGCTTGCACTCCCATGCATGACTATACCTCAGTCCTCAAGCGCATGTCCGCACATTGACCGCTCCCTTCAGGCGCGCTGCCTCGAGGGGAGCACGCTCCGGCGCCAGTTTCGATTTCGCGGCATTGTTGCACGTTGCTCGCATTTCTGCGAGTCCCTATTTGCCTCGGCTCCGCCACCTCCACCTGCTCCTGCTTCGTCCCTACTGTCTGCTGGCGGACCTCGGTGGCGCGAGTGAGAGCAGCTCACTGTAGCGCCTCACCCTTGCAGTGACCAAAATCTCGACAGCGGCCCCACAATCCGCAGCCTGGCCTCGCGGCGCTGGCGGGGCGAGCTTGCAGCGCGTGACGAGGTGCACGCGCGAGGTCGGGTTGTGCGCGGTGCAGGGTACATGCCAGCGGTAGTGCTCGCGTGCTTCATGATGGTTCTCCCCAGCATTCTGCGGCGCCTCTCCATGTGCTCCCCGAGGCCCATCCCATGTGCCGCAATGCGTCGATCGCCGAGGTGGCAGCATCCGCGGCGCGGCACCTGACTCTACTGCCCGGAGACGCTGCTGCTGCACGAGTCGCATATTCGTAACGCAGTCCATACTGCGGGCACCTCGGCATCACTCGCTCACTCTCGTTTTGAGAGTGAGAGCACTCGGGGCTGCCTTCTCTGGTTGTGTCAGAATGTGGTGACCAATGCCCCGGGTAAAGGGTGACAATAGGAAAGCCCGATGCTGTAGCAGTTAGCTGGGAGACCCTGAGCTTACAGCCCGAGCCCTGGGTCGTAGTACTGAAACCTGCCTGCCACAGGATCAAGTCCGTGCATTGCGATGCGGATTGATGCGGAAGTGCCGCGAACTTTCGCCATTTAGATCAAGATTCGGCGAACTCTCAGCAATATCTTGAGATTCCGTGGATCTGCGCACAGCAGCGGTTGATCTAGGCCTTGGCGCTAGGCCATGCCTCATCCAGGGTGATCGTAAACACGATGTATGAGAACTGGCGGTGCCCGGCACTCCAGAATAAAGCACAGATTAAGCGTCCCGCCATGGAGTCCGCGCGTCACCAGAAGCGCTTTGAAAGCAGACGACTCATTCCCCTGCGGATCGCCGAGCCTCGCAAATTATCTGTGCGGAGATATGCACTGCGCTCATGTTCATGTACTATTTATGTACGATAAGGGCGATTCTATCCGCTATACATTCGCTGGTCGGCATCGCTCGTCATCTGACCAATGGTTGTTGAGCTTTGGTTTACGTGATTTGCTTAGCGATCATTTGCTCAGTGGCCAATGGCTTTTCGTGATTCATGTTTTTTGCTAGCCTCGTGGTGCAGAAGCTCGCGAGCGCGGCATTGGTCGGCGCGGCATTGGTCGGAGCGGGATTGCTCGGTTGGACCATATTTTGGGCTGCTTCGTCTGACTAAACAGTCACTGAGGCTCTGGCATGAGAGTTGCTGCGTTCCAGCGCTATTCGACTCTGATTTCCCATGGGCGGTTCCTCTGGCCGAGAGACCACTGCGGGGTGCCGGTGGCCCACTTTTTGCTACACTTTTGGCAAAATGTGCAACATCCTCGGACTGGATGGCGCTGCGTGTAAAACTGCGGGCGTCAGACCGGCCATCGCCCGGCAAGCACATCGGTGTTTTTGTGAGTGTGCGCGTACGGGAGTGTGCGATACCATAGCCCGCGCACATTCCACTTAGCGCTCAAGGGAGGTCGTTGCGATCAGATGGGAGGCCGCCAGCACCTCAAAGCAGCAGCTGCAGCTCGTCACCTCCACCAAATACTATTTCATCCTGGTGTTCAACGTGTTCCTGGGATCAGTGCTCACGCAGTCCATTTTCCGGGACTTTGAAAACATCATCCACCATTTCTCCTTCGCGGATCTGGTTGAGGTGCCGCCATCCGCTCTTGCCCCGATGCGGCGGCCCTCGGTGGTCTGTTTCAGGGCTCCCGTGCCACGTGGCAATAGGGCTCTCAGACCTAGAGGCAAGTTTGCCGCTCCGAAGCGTCGGGGGAGTGTCGAGCCGTGCATTGAGGCCATTGCAGCGTTGAAGAGTGCGTGAGGGTGGTTGTCTTGAACCATGTGGATGTGTGCAGAAGCTGGGGGTATATGTGCCCTCCACGTCCGTGTTCTTCGCCACGTACACGGCCTTCCGGGCACTCAACTCGCTGCCCCTCGAGCTGCTGCAGATTGGACCGCTGATCTGCCACTACCTCTGCTGCTGCTCACCGCGCCCCGACCACCAGCCGTCTCATCTCAGCATGCCGTAATCCCCGCCCCCCACCGTCCCCGGCGCGTGCTCGGATCACATTTTGAGGGGCGCGCGACGCCTTCGACTGGTGGGTGCCTGCCATGGCGTAACTGCTCGTCTGGGTCGAGCCACCTGGCCGCTTCCGCTTGATGCCACCTTTGCCATACCTTGATTCAGACAGTGTCAGGCGGCCGGTGCGCCGCAGGTACGACGTGCACGTGCCCGCAACCAGCCTCGTGCTGCTGCTTGGGCTGGTCTATTGCGTGGTGGCCCCCCTAGTCATCCCCTTCGTGCTCCTCTACTTTGCGGTCGGCCGCGTAGTATGGCACTACCAGCTGGAGCATACATATTGCAGGTGACGCCTTTCGCGCACGATTCCCTACGTCGGCGTAGTCATCGCCAGCCCCTCGTATTTTGCTGCGCCTCACGACTGCATCGAATATTCAGGCAGTTGAAGCGTTGTATCAGGCCGGATTCCAGAGCTCAGTCTCGACTTTGCACATGCGCATCGTCGAAGCCTCGAGTTTTTTTGGTGCATTGGAGATTAGTACCACTTAACAGTTTTTCCCCTTCGCCTGTTTTGTGAGGGGGAAGTTGCTTTGCCATGTACTTTGGGCGCTGGAGCCAACCTTGGGCGTTGCTGTGGGCGGGTGGTGGAAGAAACGGCTGAGGTTCGACAGGACACCTCCAGCAAGCTTTAGTTTCCGGCTTTGGGAGGGCGCCGGGTAACAGAGAAGGGGGCCGATGTGTTCGCAGTGGCACAAAGGCAGACAGTGAAGGGAGGCTCTGGATGCACATGGTTGGGCACTGTCATGTCGGCCTGGTGGTCGCTCAGCTCACGCTCATTGGCATCTTCTTCCTCAAGGCAAGTGATGCCCGGGTGCACGACCGGAAAGCTGTGCCTGATTCATCGGACAGTTATGACAAATCCTCTCCCTAAAAGTTTGATGTGCGGTCCGATCAGAATCACGAGGAGTGCTCAGCCATTGATGCACGCTGTGGAAGGAAGCTTTTTAGCCATCGTAACCCACGAAGTGGGTTGGTGAATCTCTCTGATACTGTTCAGCATATAGGGACGCCTATGCTATGCCTGGTGAACCTGGTTTCCAGAAAATGGGTGGACACAACGGGATCAACAGGGTAATGTGGCAAAGGAAATTTCCATGAGATAGGCTGTTCCTCCGAGAGCCCTGCAAGTATCTGTGAGGCTGCAGATTTCTGTGCTGACGATTGCGCGGCCTTTGGTTGCCGTTGCAGTTGAGTCCAATAGTGACCCTCATGATGCCCCTACCTTTCATAACCCTCTACAGCTACATGAACTTCCGCATCCGCTTTGCAAAGGCCTTTGACACCATCCCCCTATCCAGTACAGTTTTGGTGCGTCCCCCTATCCAGTACAGTTTTCCCCCTATCCAGTACAGTTGTGGTGCGCCTCCCCTTCGTTGCCTTCTGAGTGAGCGCCCTGCAAGAGGACTGGAAGATACGATGTTACGAGCCCATCTGAACATATGCAGCTGGCGACGGTGCACATGAGTTGGAATGTGGACGCCATGAGCGCATCTCCTGCATGATGTGAGGTGGACGAGTGTTGCGTGGGCAGGACAAGACAAGAACTTCCGCCCCGGAGTTTGACGCCATGGACTATCAACCACCTTATATGCACCGCCCTCTATCACCCGGTATCACATTTGCTGGCACGTATTCACCTTCAGGATTGACACAAGGAGCATTTTCCGAAAGCACTGTGGGTGGAGAAGCTTGAATCTGTGGCAATGGGGAGACACTGGTGATCCCAACAGAGCATGAACTTTATTTCCGGGCTGGGGTTCTCTACACTACCGGTGTGAATAATGAATAATGGCGTATATAATAATTTACTCGGGTTTTGTAGAGAAGGCTATATAGAAAAATATTTCATGATGTAAAAGCGATGATGAATTCGGGGGCAGATATGTGGTATCTAAACGTTGTCACGTAGCAACAGCGTCGTATTAATAACTTAGTCATAAACGACTCCTATAGATGAATGCACGTCTCTCATAGATTTCTGAGTCATAAAAATGCATACATCCCTGCATCCCCCCTGCCTGTAGGCTATTTATTGGTTGTCTTATCGAAACCGATAATAAGTAGGGCCTATCGATCGATGCCTATCGCATATCAACAAATTCAACCGATGTGGCGATGTGCGACGATGGACATCGATTAAATTGAGGTGACCGTGACACATTGCGGAAGCTATGTCGATCAGAATCCGGGATGAAGTGGTCATACCCTTTGAATCAGTATTAAATGTTCGCTATCCTCGTGCTCTCGATGACTAGCATTGTGTTCAAATGTTTCAAATTTGCACCGAACACACAACAAAAAAAACACGTGGTTCGCTTGCTCCCGTTCCCAAATCCGTTTCAAATATACCGTTGGGTGAGCGGCGGTATATTCTATACTTGATGCAATAAAAGCAGCATACCATATATCGATACGCTAATGTATTGATCGATACTGATTTCCCCGATATATGCGAATATCGGCGCAATCGTTGCAATGCCGTGAAAGTCTTTGTCAAATAACGACTAGAATCGTCTTTGCAAATTTCTCTCGCGGCTTGATGTCTTTCTATGAAATGTCGCATGGCCATATGTTTTTGTGCTTGGCACGCCTTGCTCACACTGATGGTGAAAATATACACTTTCGTCGGGATAGTTCGTTCACTATCGCATCGACACAAAACCCTGAAACACGCACATGGGCGTGAAGGCAAGGCTCGGTATCGATAGGACGATATCGGCACGATATATCGACACGATCGTCTTTTATCGATAGCAGATTTTCATATGGCGTCATCAGTCGACGACGGATTTTCAAATATCGTCCTCAGTCGACGACAAATAAAGATCCGCTATCGCAATTGCGATACCGCCATGGACACTACGTATCTTGCCATGTCGACATGCCACTGGCCAATGAGGGCATCGATATTTCGAGACCATAAAAATGAGCCAGGGCACATAAAAGCTGTATATAGTAAAGTCGCGCACTCTTCGAAATTCGCAGTGTGTCCATATATTAACGGTCTAGTTGCTATTTATTCCTTAGATTTATGCATCACGAATCACGTCCGCGTACAGTTGACAAACTAATAAGACTACACGCGGCTCAGGTCTGTCACAACGGCACTTGTTCGACTTGAGAGCTGATACCCATTCCGCTTCGCATCCATATAGTTTTCACGTTGATATTCCGCTCCAGCCAGCCATTACCGTCTTCACCGCCCCCTTGCTCCACCTTGGCGCCCGTCAGCACCACTTACCTATAGGTGATTTTTGTTATGGCTTCGAGACCAATGCCTACGCGCGCTAAGCGCAGACTGCTTAAAGAAAGCGATTTGTAGGCGGCTATTCGCCTCCAAGATTCAGTGCGGAACTCGTCCACCCCGCAGACGCCACCTGTTTTGTCACCGCCTGATCCGACAGCGGATGACGACGACACCGTCAAGGCGGACCGGCAGCACTACATCGATCAGGTCAAGCTGGTCATGGACGTCAGGAAGGAGAACCGGTATCGGGCATGGGGGAAGGCGCTCCGGATGTCCGTGCTGGGTGACAAGAACAAGCGGTTCGAGGCCGTCCCCAAAGACATTGACAAGCTTGGCAAGCTCGTTGTGGCCCTGAAGACCGAGTTTCTGTCTGCGGGTCTGGACGTGTCATCCTTTGAGTTCGAGCACCCCACGCGCGTGATCGAGGCCGTGAACGAGCTCGCGTACGACACTCTGGCGGAGCTCATCGAGTCTGCTGGCTCGCAGGCGGAGATATTCTTTGAGTCTACGGGCTCCTCCACGGAGCGGGATGGGCGTCGCGCAATCTTGGACTTGATTAAAGGGCGCGTGCCCCCAGGCGTACGGCAGTCACACCAGGAGGAGCACGCCGCTCTCCGGCACCCCGCCAATCCGCGACCGCTCCTGGCCACTGAGCATCGGCTGGTGCGGGAAAACTGGGCGCTCGACTGGCGTCCGACCGAGCAGACTTGGAAACAACAGCTGTTTGATCGCCTTGGCCCGGAGTTCTACCGCGCGGTGTTGGACAGGTATCCCATGCCTTCTGACCTCGCCGCGGTAGACTTTAACCCCTTAGTTGCAGGAGGAATTTCGGGGTTTTGAAAATTTTGGTTTATTTGCAATAACTTTGGCATAAGGGTCCTGCCTCAACTTTTGAAAATAGTGTCGGAAAGGTCTTCTCAAGGCGAATCACATGCAAACGTTAGAAATACATGACACTCGATACCGATGGCGTGATTGTCAACTGAAAAATGTTGATGGATGTGCACATCGTTAACAATGTAAGCCCTAATATTGACCCTATACCTCCAGGTATAATCTTACCAAGTGCTCAACATGCGGTTAGGGCTACTTATATTATTAGGGGTGTGTAACACTATGACACATGTGCCCTAAATGTGACTCATTATGGTCAAGCTAAAATAGAGTGCGTCTGGGGAAATATTTAGAGCATCGTCGCAACATGGTTGCTCCCAAGTGCATGGCTGCACGCGGCTCGATAAGAGCTTTTCAAAACTGTCTTCAAAAGTGAATTTGAGTTATTTGTCGCCGAGAAAATCAGTTTTGAGTGTTTGATGGACATGTCCATCAGCTGGCAGCTAATGGGTTAAGATGCTGTCAAACCTTGTCACGCGGGTCTTTGTTAATTGGCAGCAGCAGCAGGCGGACCTGGGTGGTGAGACATGGACCGCACCCTTTGCGGCTGCTCTCGCCACTGGCGACGACATCAAACACGACCCCGCTCTGAAGGCCATTCTCGACAAGATCGCGGTGCTGGAGCACTTTATCCGTGGCGGCTGTAAAGGGCCGCTGACACCGGCCATGAAGAAGGCCGCCCTGGGGCCTCGTGGTGGGCTGAATGGCTACCGCGCGGGGGCCTCGAAGGAGGGTCGCCCACCGGTCGGGTTTGACAAGGCGGAGATGCGCGCATTGCCGCACTGCAAGAGGTGTGCCTACAACGGCGACGGTGAGAAGTACCACCCCTGGCGTGATTGCCCGCATGGTGGTGCGCAGGCGAAGCACACCGGCACCGCGGCTGCATTTTGCTGTCCCCTCGACGGGGAGGACACGCAGGCAATGACATTGGCACAGGTGTTCCAGGACGCGGCAGACTGTAGGCCAGCAGCCTTCGCTGCCGCGATTGAGGCCCATGGCGCTCCGGCGGTGCTTACAGCAGGTGGTGCCGCGGCGGAGCTCGACATGTCCGCCTACGGATTCTCTGAGGGCCAAGCGGGCATGTGGGATCTCTCCGCACGACTCGACGACCTCGTGTCGGCGACGAGTGTCTCCTTCGACGGTGCGCCCTTTCAGCACGATGGGGCTGAGCATGCTCCCGCTGCCGCGGTTGGGTGCAGTGCGAGACGGCCTTCGGTGACTTGGCCTTCGGCTACGAGGGGTCCACAGGCGGTGGGATCTGCGGTGTAGCCACGATTGCACCTGCCCCGCCGATGGAGCGGACTCCGTGGCACGATTGAGTGTGCGGCACCGCACGAGCTCACGGCGCACGAGCTCGCGGCACAGCATGGTGCTGCCTTCCAAGTTGCGGCGGGTGCCTTCTCGGCATCACAGATCTCGGTGCCGCAACAGCACGTGGCATAGACGGCACGCCGTCCCGCTGTGGGATGCGGCGTGCCGCCTCTCCGCTTTGGCATGCCGGCGATGGGAGCTATGGCGATGCTTTCCCTGCTCTGCATTTCTTTTGCAGGTGTTGCGGGTTCGGCTTCCACGGCTGCTACCGTGTCTGCGGCTTCATCGGCTACGGAGTTGCCTTCGCCTGGTGCTGCTCTCGATTGGGAGACTCCGTCATTTTTCTTCACGAATGAATTTGTTGAATTTGTGAACCCGGCACAGGGTTTGTTTGTGGCTGACGATGTGCCATGGCTCGAGCCGCCTGAGCCCCCTGACCTCTTTCAGGACTTTGCTCAGACGGGTATGGGTTTCGACATTGCACATTACTATGGTATGGCTATACATGCGCACGGGCCTCTTGACGTGGATCATTACTATGGTGCTGGATTTTTTTAATCCTACTACGGCATGGACTTCCACGAGGCTACTGCTGGACTGTATTGGGACCCCGTCGATTGACCTCCTGTTCACTCTGGATGCACACCGACATGGTGGTGTGCAGAACGACTCCTGTGACTTCAACAACTTTTCTGGTTTCCGGTTTATGTTTTATGTCGACTACAACATCTTCACTTGGTATTGCGTCTGCTCTCAGTTTATCTTGCTTTGAGATGTAGATTCCTAGGAGCAGCTTGAAAGCCTGCTCACAGCTGCTTTCATCATAATAGCACAGTAGGATCTCTGTACTGGCCAAGTGCCATTAACAATCTTGCTATTTTCTGGACAGTTGTACACCTCCTTTCACATCCGCGGAGGTGGGGTGTTAGGTTTAGCCCATGCAGCCCTCCCGAGAGTCTCGGTGTAGGCCCCTGGCTAGCCCTGCATTCTGGGAAAATCAGAAGACGTCTAGAAGACGTCTTCTGAACGTCTTATAGACGTCTTCGTAGACATGATGTCTTCAGGTTTCCAGAAGACGTCTTCTGAGTGGAACGTCTTCTGGAAACCAGAAGACACTCTTCGGGGAAGACGTACCGAAGATGTTCAGAATGCCTTCTGGGTTCCGGAAGACATCTTCCCGGAAGACGTACAAAGGACAGTCTTCCCGGAAGATACACGGAAGATGTTCTGAATATCTTCTTGACCAGAATACATTCTAACATGTGTTATCGACACGTATGTGATGATTAGGCAATTTGGGCACATAGTTACTTGATACCACACGTACACGCATCGCGTAATCATAGAAGACATGCAGAAGGAACACGGAAGACGTACGGAAGACATTCCAGGTATCTTCCTAACGTTTGCTTGCCATTCTATATCCTATACAGTAATCACTCACCTTTAAGAAAACCGGAGATTTGGGGTCAGCCAGCTAATTCCACCAACTTGCGTACCCCCCCCGCCAGCGCCAGCGTCCTATGGAATCGGTAAGAATTAGCAAGTATTTTCTTTCAATCAGCCAGCAATTCTCTTAAAAGTCCAATGATAAACACTTAAAAAGGCGACATTTTCAAAATTTTCCGCCTGCGGCGCCAGCACCCATATTTCTTATTTTCGAGGATTCCATAGCTCAAAAAAACCAGCCAGCTTTTCTCGACAACTTCGGTACCCCCCCCCTCCCAAAAGCTGGCTGGTTTCTTATCGCCGGGTTTTCTTAAAGGTGAGTGATTACTGTA
>LGRX02001111.1:0-66378 GCA_001247695.2 Cymbomonas tetramitiformis | reverse complement strand
GATGGTGGACCCGGCACCCAGAACAAGATGGAAGCAATGGTAGCACGACATGACAAATCACAGAATGAAAAACAGGAACGCCCCCCCCCCGGTCAAGGAGGGCAAGGTCACCAAAGAATGGCTGAACAAACCGATGGAACACCTCAAGGGAGACAAGCCACTACACAAAATACAGTAGCGAACGAAATCTGGAAACGGGCCACCTATGCGGTGCGCAAAACGATACTGAAGTGCAGACTAAGAATACTGCCAGCGCAAGATTACGAGACGGCGAAAAGCTCCTCAGAAGGAGGCGGGAAATGCACCCTGGAAGGCTGCGGACACCCAAGGGTGGACTATGCCAAAGGATTCCTCATGAGAGTGGGACACGCACTAGGTGGGTGCAACAACCCAAGGATGCGTGGAATGTTCTCGGACAGGGCGGACGCACATGCGGACGAACTAAAACACATACTTGACCACCACAGAAAAGGGGGATGCAAGGTCCTCGCCTACACCGGAAGAAAGAGAGACCCGGGGGTCAAGCCAAGAGTGCTCCCAAATTACATACTCACCAGAGGGCAATGCCGGCATGACGGCAAGGACAACCCACGTAAAAACGATGGGCCCGACACCATACCGAGCTTCGTAGACAAGGTAATGATAGAAGACCTGGAAGACCTGGAAGACGGATGGGAGTGCACACAACACGAGGCACCGGGAAAAGTCAAAAACCTACACCTCATAGAGATAGCTCACACCGACGACGAAAAATGGGGGCCCAAACTCCTGGGAAAATACATGAAGTACGGACCACTGCTACAACTGCTACGCGGACACGGCTTCCAAACTCCACGTCTTCACAGTAGGCAGAACAGGCACAATTTACAAACACAACCAGGATATACTCGAGCAACTAGGGCTTAACAGAAAAGAAGCCACACAAGCACTATGGCTACTATCCCATGGTCCTTGTGGGAGGACCATAATCGATTATGGTCCGGTAGCATAATGATTCGGGAATAGAAAACTCCAAAATGGGGAATAGAAATGTCAATCTGTTTTTGGGGAATAGGTTTGTGACACATGCATATGCGTCTAAAATTTTGCGTTTAAATTTTTAATAAAGCGTTAAAATTTTCCCCCCACCCATCTGTTCACTTTCGTTTTGCAAACATGAAGAAGCCTCCGAAAAAGTACACTAGGGTGTGCCTTTCTTGCGATAATGGCGGGCGTCGTTGTACTAGACATGCCACGCGTGTTCACCGCACAAAGGAACACCCTTTCTTCCACTTAACCGCCTTAAACGGCACAGGGCTTGATACCTATGTCGAGAATTGTGGCTTTCGATTCAAGCATACAGAGTCGGCAAAGGTATGGGAAAGTCAAGATAGGGACCGTACCCCTATTTGGGACTTTCAAAACGATTATGTGTATATAGAACACACGGAGGGTATGCCTTGGGGCAAGCTTGTTCCAAGTCGAGGGAACTTCAACTACCTACCTTGCCAACGACACTTGCTTACGGGCTCGTTTCCTCCATTTCATTACAATAACGTCGTCGCGAACTGGCAAATGCAAGACATTATGCAGCCGTTCCTAAACGTGCTTATGTCGAAGCGTGCGTTCAACGCTCAGTCCCTATCCCGAGCTTTGTATTGGTGTTGCTTGCTTGCATGCCGTGAGCATCGCAGTGCGCACTATTGTTGTGCGGGCTCGCAAATTACTATCCGGCAGAAAGGTACTACACTTTGCAAGCTTTGCAACTCTTGCGCTACTATGATCTTAGCGCATGACAAGTTTGCCGCTCTTCGGTGTGAATGGTGTTCTATTAATACGGATACAGGAGTGAGTTCAACTAAGTTTTGTCGGGTAGACTGTGGAGAGGGCTTGAGCCCGGAATACTTTGAAGACAACTTCTCCCCACGGATACTAGTTCTTTAGATATAGGTAGGCGGCCAAAATATAGGATCTTCCTTCTTCTGTGTACGATCGTACATTTTGTAGAAGGTTACACAATAGCGCACTCCTATGAAGCCCGCAGAATTGATCCTATGCTTGCACCTTGCGTCCGATTTAAACACTTTATGCGTGTCAAAAAAACACTTCACTTCGTCGTTGTACGGCGACTCTACCTCGTAAACGGCATTTTCAAACCTCCCTAGGAATATGTTGTATTGGTGCGACACGTCGTGCTTGTCTGTGTGCCTACCAACCTCGCACATGTCGCTCCGATCATGCACGATACGTACAAACACCAATCCCCGTGGACGCCGTGGTAATTCGCATCAATACACTTCAATAGTTCCCCAGCTAGCATAAAGATCTCCTTCTTCCAATATGGGTTGCTCTTCGAAACTAGAGGGTCGTCTAGATATACGCCTCTGTTCTTGAAAAAAGGATGCTTCAAGCTAAACGCAGACGTCCCGTCCTTCTTCTTGGCGAATCCCCACTGTTGCGCAGTTCTCCCCATGTTGAACCACCAACCAAGATTCCAACCCACCTTCGGAGCCGCGCCTTCTTCTTCATCGCGGTCGTCCTTTTTGTCGCGCCTCTCGATGCGCTTGCACGTTTCAGCATGCAACACGGATTCTAGCTCTCCGCACAACGCTTTGAACCTAGGCGAGTCGCTAATTGGAAGTCGCGTGCGCCTGTTTCCGCGATTCCCACAATATTATCCCTCTAGTCAAGAAAGAGGCCACGGTAAAAGCTTCACCATCATACATATAAGGTGCGTTCCCCTTGCTTTCCATTCCCTTGTAAAGATGTGTGTGGAACTCTTGGGCTTTTGTTGCTATTATTTCTTTCGCTTCTTCTGAGTTGAAAAAAACGTACCACGCTTCCACGTCTCCTAAGCTGCGGTCATACCCGGGGTATTTCGCAGGGGGTAACAAGATCTTCAAAGCTAACTTGTTAAAACATTCAGCTCTGTTATCTCCCACCACTGGTCGCTCGAAAGAATGCAACAATTTCAAGCATACCACGGACGCCTTTGAATTAAGGCAAGCTGCTAATAACGGTTCGCACAAACCTCTAGCATAAGGTAAAGACGACACAATTACGTCAATCTTCGGTTTGAAAAGTTCCCAGTCTATTATTGCTAAATCAAGTTTTCTTATCCCTTTTGCAGGCTTGTGATCGCTCAGGAAAATTGTCTTGGGCTTGAACGCCACAAGATTCTCGTAAACATATCGCGGTGCTTGTCCGCAGCAGAAATCAAATATCCTTAGGCCTTTGAAACTTTCTTTGAAAAAAGCTAGTAGTGGTGTGTATTGCCCTTTAAGAGTGGGATAAAAACTTGTAGACTTGCAACATTTGCGTGGTAAATCAATTGCAAATGGATAACTTGAAAGGCGCGCACACCTCGTTGATAGCGCACTTCGCTTTCTTTTTGTTGCATTTTGTGTGCCACTTCTGCCTCTACATCTTGCAACTCCTCATGCTCAAGCTCTATCTCTAGCTCTGGTTGGGGCATCTCCACATGCGTTGCCTCCTCCTCCGGTACTTCATCCAACTCTTGAGCCTCTGACACCTTCTCAGATATCGCGCATCTTGTTATCTTGTCTACCCACTTGTCGAATGCGAGAACTCGACTATGCTTGGCACAACATGTGCCAACACCACATGTCGTGCCAAGCGCGGCGCTCTCCACAGGGCGAACCATCAACAGTGCTTTGAACACCAATGATATTCCCCCCTGGTTAATCGAATACGTATCGTTGAAAATATACCCACAATACGCTTCGAAAATCGTTGTCAAGTCTACGCGTCCGTAGTCGTAGCCTGTTTTCCCATCCTTATACTTAACACCTTCTGGCCAAAACTCTGGCTTGCTATCGCCTAACTTCGCGTATGGTCCTAATAAACGCGCGAGTACTTTGCGAAAGTCTTGTAGGCTAGGCTCTTTCGCATCGCATATATCGTTACACTTTTCTTTACGCATATTTTCGTTTCGATTTTATGTAGGAACGAACCTTACTTTTCGCTAAGTATTGTTAGACGTGTTCCCAAAGTGACCAAAAACCGTTCGATTCCGAATCCAACGGGTTTTGGTCACTTTGGGAACACATCTGATAATACTTAGCGAAGGTTTGCTGTACAGTATTTTCGCTAAGTATTATCAGATGTGTTCCCAAAGTGACCAAAACCCGTTCGATTCGGAATCGAACGGTTTTTGGTGACTTTGGGAACACGTCTAACAATACTTAGGGAAAATGACAGATAGGTCGAAGAGAATAGCGCGTGTTGTCACCATGCCGACTTCCTAACTCACATTAACATCCCGAACCCCATACACCGTGCACGGTGTAGGCCCTCCCGAACGCAGCGCAGCCGCAATTCACGGCCGTGAATCGGAAATTCACGGCCGTGAATCTGAAATTCACGCCCGTGAATCTGAAAGTAAAGACTTACCAAAAAATATAGAGACGGGTACGGTATTTTCGCTAAGTATTATCAGATGTGTTCCCAAAGTGACCAAAAACCGTTCGATTACGAATCCAACGGGTTTTGGTCACTTTGAGAACACGTCTGATAATACTTAGAGAAAATACGTAGAGATAATAATGGTTCGTTCTCATGGTAATAAACCCTACAAGGAAATATCGATAAATCTAGTCTTCACCCGCAAATAAAATAATGAATCGAATAATAAATAGGGACGAGGATCATCAATCTTGCAGAGGCTACCTACCCGCCCCATACAATTGCATAGCCCTTTGGCAGAAGCACGTCGTGGTGCGCGGGGAAGACGAGAACCCTACCAAGGATCCCCACTATGGACTCACTCGCCCCAACAAGCACCTCCCACAAGGACCAATGTTGCAAGAATTTAATTGGGCATTGGTTCGGATCTAGAAGGCGCGCCCAATAATTTTTAGTATCAATGAGACATATATTAATTACTTCGATGCTTGGTCCGGCCTGAATCCACCCAATATATCCATGGCGTTCGCATTTGCGACAAGCACCCTCAACCTTTTCAGATTGCATTTTTCCTGAAAATTCAAAAAGGCACAAAAAGATACGATATCTTCAATAATTGTTTGGGAATAGTATGTGCAGGCTACACCTGCGTCCATGCGATCATATCGATCTTATACACATGTCCCCATCATATTTGGGACATACGTCATGTTGGAGTGCATATATTGGCCATCTCTAATGCTTATTAACAACCGTACACCTTTTTAGTCGGTTTCTTTTAGCCGGAATGGGATAATCGGTGCAAACATGACCCATTATCCACGATGCCCGCTAGAGTGCATTCACAGTGTAGTAGGAGCGTATGGTGCTTAAACTTTTGAAGTATATCCATAAAACGATTTTTTGAAAGCTTAACATAAGCCATATGGGCAAGTATGTGAGCGATGTGCACTCGTTAGCTTGACGCGAAGTGAAAATTAGAAGTGCAAAAATCACAAAATCCTTATTTCACTCGGGAGTGATCAGCCGCCACGGTAAACGAGAGCTCAGATGGCGACTAGAGTGTGGACTATCCAACTAAGTTTTCATATTTGGTCATAAACTCAAGGTGTGCGACCATGCGCGGCCAACACCGCGCACCATGCAACCGCTAGGACGCTTAAAGACTATGGTCCTTGTGGGAGGACCATCTTTTTTTTCGACGATTTCGATAAAAAACATATCAAAAGCGCACCCTTTAAGCACGCCCCTCTAGCACACGCGTGGACGATCCTGTAGGGGAAATTATTCAATTGACTCATAAATATGATGCCAAAAGCACGTATACGCCTCAAAGATCCATGTGGCACTCATAATAGTCATCGCGCGTTGGTCCTTGTAGGAGGACCATGAATTTGGATAGTAGCCAACTACGACGGATACATGACCTGACAGCGGACTATGGCTACTATCCCATGGTCCTTGTGGGGGGACCATAATCGATTATGGTCCTCCCACAAGGACCAATGTTGCAAGAATTTAATTGGGCATTGGTTCGGATCTAGAAGGCGCGCCCAATAATTTTTAGTATCAATGAGACATATATTAATTACTTCGATGCTTGGTCCGGCCTGGATCCACCCAATATATCCATGGCGTTCGCATTTGCGACAAGCACCCTCAACCTTTTCAGATTGCATTTTTCCTGAAAATTCAAAAAGGCACAAAAAGATACGATATCTTCAATAATTTTTTGGGAATAATATGTGCAGGCTACACCTGCGTCCATGCGATCATATCGATCTTATACACATGTCCCCATCATATTTGGGTCATACGTCATGTTGGAGTGCATATATTGGCCATCTCTAATGCTTATTAACAACCGTACACCTTTTTAGTCGGTTTTTTAGCCGGAATGGGATAATCGGTGCAAACATGACCCATTATCCACGATGCCCGCTAGAGTGCATTCACAGTGTAGTAGGAGCGTATGGTGCTTAAACTTTTGAAGTATATCCATAAAACGATTTTTTGAAAGCTTAACATAAGCCATATGGGCAAGTATGTGAGCGATGTGCACTCGTTAGCTTGACGCGAAGTGAAAATTAGAAGTGCAAAAATCACAAAATCCTTATTTCACTCGGGAGTGATCAGCCGCCACGGTAAACGAGAGCTCAGATGGCGACTAGAGTGTGGACTATCCAACTAAGTTTTCATATTTGGTCATAAACTCAAGGTGTGCGACCATGCGCGGCCAACACCGCGCACCATGCAACCGCTAGGACGGTTAAAGACTATGGTCCTTGTGGGAGGACCATCTTTTTTTCGACGATTTCGATAAAAAACATATCAAAAGCGCACCCTTTAAGCACGCCCCTCTAGCACACGCGTGGACGATCCTGTAGGGGAAATTATTCAATTGACTCATAAATATGATGCCAAAAGCACGTATACGCCTCAAAGATCCATGTGGCACTCATAATAGTCATCGCGCGTTGGTCCTTGTAGGAGGACCATGAATTTGGATAGTAGCCAACTACGACGGATACATGACCTGACAGCGGACTATGGCTACTATCCCATGGTCCTTGTGGGGGGACCATAATCGATTATGGTCCTCCCACAAGGACCAATGTTGCAAGAATTTAATTGGGCATTGGTTCGGATCTAGAAGGCGCGCCCAATAATTTTTAGTATCAATGAGACATATATTAATTACTTCGATGCTTGGTCCGGCCTGGATCCACCCAATATATCCATGGCGTTCGCATTTGCGACAAGCACCCTCAACCTTTTCAGATTGCATTTTTCCTGAAAATTCAAAAAGGCACAAAAAGATACGATATCTTCAATAATTTTTTGGGAATAATATGTGCAGGCTACACCTGCGTCCATGCGATCATATCGATCTTATACACATGTCCCCATCATATTTGGGTCATACGTCATGTTGGAGTGCATATATTGGCCATCTCTAATGCTTATTAACAACCGTACACCTTTTTAGTCGGTTTCTTTTAGCCGGAATGGGATAATCGGTGCAAACATGACCCATTATCCACGATGCCCGCTAGAGTGCATTCACAGTGTGATAGGAGCGTATGGTGCTTAAACTTTTGAAGTATATCCATAAAACGATTTTTTGAAAGCTTAACATAAGCCATATGGGCAAGTATGTGAGCGATGTGCACTCGTTAGCTTGACGCGAAGTGAAAATTAGAAGTGCAAAAATCACAAAATCCTTATTTCACTCGGGAGTGATCACCCGCCACGGTAAACGAGAGCTCAGATGGTGACTAGAGTGTGGACTGTCCAACTAAGTTTTCATATTTGGTCATAAACTCAAGGTGTGCGACCATGAGCGGCCAACACCGCGCACCATGCAACCGCTAGGACGCTTAAAGACTATGGTCCTTGTGGGAGGACCATCTTTTTTTCGACGATTTCGATAAAAAACATATCAAAAGCGCACCCTTTAAGCACGCCCCTCTAGCATACGCGTGGACGATCCTGTAGGGGAAATTATTCAATTGACTCATAAATATGATGTCAAAAGCACGTATACGCCTCAAAGATCCATGTGGCACTCATAATAGTCATCGCGCGTTGGTCCTTGTAGGAGGACCATGAATTTGGATAGTAGCCAACTACGACGGATACATGACCTGACAGCGGACTATGGCTACTATCTCATGGTCCTTGTGGGGGGACCATAATCGATTATGGTCCTCCCACAAGGACCAATGTTGCAAGAATTTAATTGGGCATTGGTTCGGATCTAGAAGGCGCGCCCAATAATTTTTAGTATCAATGAGACATATATTAATTACTTCGATGCTTGGTCCGGCCTGGATCCACCCAATATATCCATGGCGTTCGCATTTGCGACAAGCACCCTCAACCTTTTCAGATTGCATTTTTCCTGAAAATTCAAAAAGGCACAAAAAGATACGATATCTTCAATAATTTTTTGGGAATAATATGTGCAGGCTACACCTGCGTCCATGCGATCATATCGATCTTATACACATGTCCCCATCATATTTGGGTCATACGTCATGTTGGAGTGCATATATTGGCCATCTCTAATGCTTATTAACAACCGTACACCTTTTTAGTCGATTTTTAGCCGGAATGGGATAATCGGTGCAAACATGGCCCATTATCCACGATGCCCGCTAGAGTGCATTCATAGTGTGGTAGGAGCGTATTGTGTGGTGCTTAAACTTTTGAAGTATATCCATAAAATGATTTTTTGAAAGCTTAACATAAGCCATATGGGCAAGTATGTGAGCGATGTGCACTCGTTAGCTTGACGCGAAGTGAAAATTAGAAGTGCAAAAATCACAAAATCCTTATTTCACTCGGGAGTGATCAGCCGCCACGGTAAACGAGAGCTCAGATGGCGACTAGAGTGTGGACTATCCAACTAAGTTTTCATATTTGGTCATAAACTCAAGGTGTGCGACCATGCGCGGCCAACACCGCGCACCAGGATGCAACCGCTAGGACGCTTAAAGACTATGGTCCTTGTGGGAGGACCATCTGTTTTTCGACGATTTCGATAAAAAAAAACATATCAAAAGCGCACCCTTTAAGCACGCCCCTCTAGCACACGCGTGGACGATCCTGTAGGGGAAATTATTCAATTGACTCATAAATATGATGCCAAAAGCACGTATACGCCTCAAAGATCCATGTGGCACTCATAATAGTCATCGCGCGTTGGTCCTTGTAGGAGGACCATGAATTTGGATAGTAGCCAACTACGACGGATACATGACCTGACAGCGGACTATGGCTACTATCCCATGGTCCTTGTGGGGGGACCATAATCGATTATGGTCCTCCCACAAGGACCAATGTTGCAAGAATTTAATTGGGCATTGGTTCGGATCTAGAAGGCGCGCCCAATAATTTTTAGTATCAATGGGACATATATTAATTACTTCGATGCTTGGTCCGGCCTGGATCCACCCAATATATCCATGGCGTTCGCATTTGCGACAAGCACCCTCAACCTTTTCAGATTGCATTTTTCCTGAAAATTCAAAAAGGCACAAAAAGATACGATATCTTCAATAATTTTTTGGGAATAATATGTGCAGGCTACACCTGCGTCCATGCGATCATATCGATCTTATACACATGTCCCCATCATATTTGGGTCATACGTCATGTTGGAGTGCATATATTGGCCATCTCTAATGCTTATTAACAACCGTACACCTTTTTAGTCGGTTTCTTTTAGCCGGAATGGGATAATCGGTGCAAACATGACCCATTATCCACGATGCCCGCTAGAGTGCATTCACAGTGTAGTAGGAGCGTATGGTGCTTAAACTTTTGAAGTATATCCATAAAACGATTTTTTGAAAGCTTAACATAAGCCATATGGGCAAGTATGTGAGCGATGTGCACTCGTTAGCTTGACGCGAAGTGAAAATTAGAAGTGCAAAAATCACAAAATCCTTATTTCACTCGGGAGTGATCAGCCGCCACGGTAAACGAGAGCTCAGATGGCGACTAGAGTGTGGACTATCCAACTAAGTTTTCATATTTGGTCATAAACTCAAGGTGTGCGACCATGAGCGGCCAACACCGCGCACCATGCAACCGCTAGGACGCTTAAAGACTATGGTCCTTGTGGGAGGACCATCTTTTTTTCGACGATTTCGATAAAAAACGTATCAAAAGCGCACCCTTTAAGCACGCCCCTCTAGCACACGCGTGGACGATCCTGTAGGGGAAATTATTCAATTGACTCATAAAGATGATGCCAAAAGCACGTATACGCCTCAAATATCCATGTGGCACTCATAATAGTCATCGCGCGTTGGTGGCTACTATCTTTAATCCAGATACCCCCACAAGGATCTAGCGCAAATGGACATGGCGACCTTGTATATCGCATATAGTGGGCCGGCATATGCTTTGGGGCAATATCTATGACCCTTTTGAATTATCTATACCCTTTTGAATGCTTTCATTCAAATGTCGTAATCTTAGAGTGGTTTGGGTGGGTGCTTTCACAGAATTTTAATTAAAATGCTAGATCCTACCACAAGGATCTAGGGTACCGACAACTCTAGGCCTTGCTACACGAGCTCGGATTGGTGCGTATGTTGTTAACCCTCGAGGGTATGACCAAAACTAATTGTGTAAGCCCTTTAATATAATACTAGCCGGATTAATCGCCGCATATGCGCATGACATGGTGTAGTACCGTCGAAATTCAATATTTCCATCATAATTAGGATCTGAAAATTGCATTCTAGAACCTCTAGCGGCAGTTCAAACCGTTCAAAAAATCCCCCCAAAATCCCAGGGAGACTTTGAAGTCATATTAAAGTACTAAAGTGCTCACCAAAGCAAAGATCTAACCTCAAAGCTTAAAATGGACCAAGACTTACGCCCAAACGATGCGAAATTATCCCCATACTTAAGGAATGTGTATATCTCACCCATGTTACCGCGTTCGTGTGATGTGTCCAATATACACTATCCAAGTCGTATTTCGACCCGAATATGATTAATATACATGCATACCTTGAGATATATCACGTCTAAGGTGGAAAAGGATCGACATACGATTGACCAAAAAATATGGAAGAGACACCCCGGTTTTGAAGCTTTAAAAAGCGTAGCCGTTCAAAATTTGGCTGGGGCATGCTATAAATGCATTAGCTAGGAGTATATATGATGGATTCTCGTCAAACCACGCACCACACTACTTAATATAGGTCCCATGTGGAAAGTATTCCTTGGTGTTGACTTGTAGAAAGCTCGTGGGGCGCCCAAATAAATTATTGAAAAAGTGATCCTTGTGGGAGGATCTAGAGCGTTCTAGGTCCTCCCACAAGGATCTCGGGATAGTAGCCATTGGTCCTTGTGGGAGGACCATGAATTTGGATAGTAGCCAACTATGCACACAGCATCTACCAGCTGTACAGAAGACTCGGACAAGAAAAACAAGAGGAAGAAGCAGATGGAAACCACCCGGTGTAAATTGTCCCAACAAGGCCGCCACTTGTGGCGGTCCGGCCCAGAGTAGGGCCGGGGAAATTAATTTACGCATACGCCCGACGGGCGTGGTTTTTTCTTTTTTCTTTCAAAACCATTGAGGAGCGCCTCGCATAACAGGAGCAAATTATACTACATACACATGACAAATATCCCGGCTTCCCAGTCAGGCTGGAACACACACAGGCAATAAATGGAGAGAAAAAACTCACAAAAGCCACAGTGGCCAAAATACTGGCAGAAAATGGATACACTCTTAAGCACCTGGCAAATGCAAGCATAGAACAAGACACTGCAACTCAGGTAATTAACACCGTTCTAGGGGATACCACTGACTACAGTCCCAAAAAGGAAGACACCACGGGAATAAAACTAGAACAGAATGAATGCACATGGAAAGGAAAACTCACGAACAGGAAAGGAAGCATAAAATGGCACAACAAAGCAAAAGAATGGTGGATTCATATGGACTCGGCTTGGAACTCTGCACACATCAGATCGAGAGGTAAAGGCATGCCGGAGGGAGCACACCAATATGGCCACACTAAGATTGGTAATATCTGGAGCCTAAGATTCCCAACAAATTTTGCAAAGAAAGATGTCTTAAAATACCTAAAAACACATTTCCATCTCGGAGGTACTGAGGTAGTTAAGCTAGAAGACCCCAAGGAGCATGAAGAGGGGCAAATTTGGGATATTTGGTTGCACCAGAATCTTCAGGCCGAACACTGGAATAAATGCGGGGAGCCTCTTCTTGTTTCTGACAAGCCTAAACATCATACTTTCAGTCATGCTACAGGTTGGAAAGCCTATCCGGCCGAGCGGTTGCACCAACTGTTACACAAAGAATTAGCACAGGAAGGAACGACGGCGAGGAAACAATAAACAGCTTTATCACCGAAAATGATACGGATTACACTTGGGGCTTCATACATGAAGCAGCCAATAGAGCAGCATGTGTCTCCTTTGGAACTAAAGGGAAAAGGATTCATAAAAAACCGGTACCATCGGCCACATCAAATTATTTGCATAAGTGGCTTCACTCCCTAAGGAAAGCACTCCGAATGCTGGAAACATCTGAGAAGGAAGAGGACCTGGAAGCAATAGAATGTCTCATAAGCACTATACCGTGTGATAGCCTTGGTAGGAAAACACAAGAACCGGCTGAGGCATGGAGTAATAAACTTGAGGATAGTCTACCCCTAGTCACTAAAGCATTCCAAGAGAGCAGGCTTAAAGATGTCAGATATTGGAAACTTCGAGAGAAAGAAGAAATGCAATATCTGTTTGCTAAAAATGTCTCGGCTTTCCTGGACAAAGCATTGTTGGGTAATAAAAAGGGAAAGGAAAAGGGAGCAGCCCCAGAATGCAATGGGAAAGGTGAGATTCCGGCAACAAAACAGGAGAGAAAGCAAGCAATTTTCAAAGAATACAAGGAAAACAAGCTTTTCTCTACTAGACCGGATGCCCCCACACAAAATCCACCTTGGTTGGACTCGATTCTTGAGAATAGCCCTAAACTTCCGAGGGATGTTATTGAGCAGTTAGCAGGGCCTATACTGATGAATGAACTAGAGGCAGTATACGGCATGTGTGGTGTATCCACAGCTCCGGGCCCATCAGGAATGCACTATGCCCAGTGGATAAAAGGGCCTCAAAACTTTCAGGGGCTTATACTGTGCTTACACTATTCACTTTCAATAAAATTAATTATTCCTGTCACAAAACGTTATCGATCGACAATTGATGGAAACTAAATAATTCCGACAGGCGAAAAACCGATCAATAGTGGAATAGTAATTATATTAATTACATCGGATCCCCCTTCCGTGTAAAAAGGAATAAGGAATAGTTCAGAAAATAAATAATTATCCTCGAAAGACGCTGTTTGAAGGCAAATAGCCGCAAAAATAAATAATCATCCTGGAAAGGCGTTGTTTGAAGGCAAATAGCCGCAAAACTAAGCGATCGCGGGCAAGTGGTATACGCTGGCTACAACCGGTAGCCAATACGTGTGCAGATCGCAGAATCTCTCGATTGGAATACATTATTTCCCTCTAGCTAGTACTGTGTCACACGGATCGGAACATTTCGACTTGCGTTAATTTTCGTCCCAAACTCGGTCCAAGCGCAGCTGGTTCCTCGAGCGCCACAAGTTATTTTGGAGTATGTAAACCAGAATTGTTTATCTTAATAAGTGTCCCAAAAATAAATAGATAAAAGACATATATCTACCATTTTGAACCCTCAGTATAACCTTAGCTCCACCAAAATCAATTGCGGCCTTCGAACTCGATCAAACTAATACCGTTATTAAACATCGGTGAGCAACGAATGGATAGTGGCACTGATATACATAATTATATTAAATGTCGGTGTGCAAAAAAATGGATAGTGGAAATATTAATTAAGTCGGCCGCTCTCAATGCGAGCAATAGAAATAGTCAATAGTATGGAAATTAAATAATTCTCTACCGGGAAAATCGTGGAGAAGAAAATAGGGAAAAAACTAAACAATTCGCGATGGCCTAAAAACACTATTTAAAAAAACAAACTATTGATGACCTCGTGAGGGGTTAAAGTCAATAGTGTAAGCACAGTACTTGTAATGTTTAATAACATTCTCATAACCGGATCTTTCCCGAAAATAGCAAAGGCAGGCTTCATTCAACCAATCCCCAAGGATCCAAGTAAGCCATGCACATCAGATAACTCCAGACCACTCACCATGTTGGAAACAGGCATGAAACTTTTTAACTCGATCATTGCAAACAGAATAAAGAAGGCCCTAACCACACACCCAATTATTTTCCCAATACAAGATGCTTTTCTCCCAAATAAAAATATCGAAGACTCTTTGCAAGTCCTAAACGAAGTAATATCGGATGCTAATAGGTTTGATAAGGAACTGCATACATGTGGTCTATCTGGACCTTAAACAAGCCTTTGACCGGGCAGAATTCTGGATGAGCAAGCTTGCGCTGGAAAAGATAGGATTGCCACACAACATCATCTCCATTATCACCGACATAACAAGGGACGCATCCAGATCAGTCCTCACATCGGAAGGTTTGACAAACGAATGGATATTGGAGTGTGGGGTACCCCGAGGCGAAGTTCTCAGCCCACTAAGATTTGTGGCTATTATGGACATTTTAGCCATTTGGCTTGCGGAACGGGCCAGCGGGAAGAACCCCATGAAAAAGAAATACGGATATACTCTGGAAAAAGTCAAGGGTGCAACCAGAGAACCTAGAGCCACATCGCCCCAGAAGAATAAAAAATGGTTGGACATGAACTCACCACCAAACATCTTTGCCAGATTCTTTTGTGATGACATCATACTAATAGGGCAAACCAGAGAAGAGGTACAGGATATGCTAGGGGTGATTAATGAATTTATGCAATTCATAGGGATTCCCATCAATGCCAAAAAATCAAAATACTCTTATAGAAAACCGGTCAAACAAAGCCGGGGAACACAAGGAGGACATGAAGGATTGGGGAAAAAGCTGATGTCAGGGGGCTCACTGAAAACCGAGGAGGGGATAAGGGGACCCAGTATCTGGTCTGAATGGCTTCCCCCCAGGGAACCCGTTTATCTTGAGTACAGCAACAAAACTGAGGCAAACAGATACCTCGGGGTCTGGTTTTCATTAGACGGAGGATGGGAACACCAAAAGAAGATGTCAATGGGAAAACTCCTCATGAGTTTGCTTTCTGTGCAAACACAAACACTTAATCTAAACCAACTTCGATACATAATAAATGCAGTTGTAGTACCAAGAATGGCATACCCATTGAAGGTCACCTCGATCATATGCACAGAAACAAACAATGTAGCAAAAGAAATTGATAGCACAATAGCAAATTTTGTACTAAGATACTTGAACTGCCCCATAGACACAAACCATCAAATAGTTTGGACACCGGCTACCCTAGGAGGCTTGGGTATTGATAGTGTTACGGATATCTCCCATGCTGTGACATGTATCACGGAAACCTTAATCACACTGTGCAACACCTCTGAGTTCGAATACTGGAGCGGCCCGAACACTCACGGACTACAAAATATCCCAAATGCACACCTTTACAAGGAAAGCAGCAGCACGTGGAGCAGAATGGCAAGCTACATCATGGAAAGAGAAATAAATGAGAGAACTAAACATTCAGGGTTCACTTTATCCCACCACCTCCCTTTTAAGAAGGCTGCAGATAAATGCAACAACTGGTTCAAAAGGGTGAGCTATTTATTATCCAAATACGGGTACTCCATTGACACCAAACATTGTATATCACAGGACTATGAGGAAATGGAAACCTTTCTCTACTCTTCACTCCCCAAAACGGTGTATGACAAGATAAGCATGCTTGTGGCAACCCGGAACCTCAAGTACACGGGCTCCTTCCTCCAACCATGCGGGGGGCTTATGTTAACATGGGAAGAACTTAGGATTAAACACAGCCTCCAAGGAGCAAATCCACCCGCATGGTTCATAGCCCTTGAAGCAGAAATCCTTTGTGACGGCACTGAAATCGAGCTACGGAAGCAAGGTCAAACACAAGTATAGAGATACGCCTCAGGCTCCAGAGGAAGGCATGCTCTGTTGGAAGGGATCAGGGTCGTGTCAAGAAGAAACTGAACTAGTTAAAATTAGACGCATCGATCATTATCCATTATCCATTAGCCAGGCACCCTTCAATTGGAACGTTGCAGCTCTGACGGGAAGGGGAGATACAACCTAGAAGACAGGACGAGAGACAGTCTCGAAATCAATGACTACCAGCTCCTTCTGGATGGAACAATCCTTTTACCAGTGAATCACAATATTCTTAACATGGAGACAAACAATATAGCTTACGTTAATGGAGAGGAAACTACACAGGGGAAAAAGTACCTGGTATATGTGACACAAAGGCTCAAGGACCTGTTCAAAGTAAGGTGTAATAACTCATGTGCAGCAGAGGATAGTGACTTCAGCTGCCCTAGCGCCTCAGAGGATGCGGATCAGGACACGAGGGAAAGGGATGAAACGAGAATTCCCTTTGATTTTGCAAGCGATGGCTCGCTATACAAAAGCACGTCCTTCTCAAGCTGCGGAGCAGCATACATGAGATTTGAGGAGGGAGGCACGATTCCAACCCTAGGCAAACACAATATACCTAGAGAAGCTCCAATCACCTCCACTACAGCTGGAATCACTGAGAACATACAAAATCCCAGCTCCACCACGGCAGAAATCTTAGGACTTAGAAAGTTACTACAGGACCGGAAGACCGAAATTCTGAACACCATAACTCCTCTCACCCACGTAATCGACTCCATAGCAACCATCAATGCTGTAAATCGCGACCCGGGATCCTTGAACATTCGAGATCTGATACAAGAACCAAACAGAAGGGATTTGGTAGCAATCAGAATTATTCTGGAAGAGTTAGGATATTGCAATACATCCGGACAAGAAAAGCTCCTGATCAAATGGACACAACAATGACAGACTCCATGATAAGGTAGATAGAACAGCCAAAAGGGCGGCATTTAGATTCAGTGGAAGACAAACACGTTTCGATGAATCAGGAGACTTAGATTACACTATCTTTTTCCATGAACAATCTATTACGGGAAGCATCAGAAGCCACATTAGGCAACTCCAAAAGCTAATCCACCATAAAAAATGGAAGGACATGAATGGACAAGGGATGACCCTGAGGTTACTGGAGGAAAATCATGTTAAACCAGCAAAGGATGAATCCAAGATTGCCACTAAATACTACACAGCCTACAGATGCAGGGAGTTGATAGGCCTCCAAAATGCCCCCCATAGGTTATATAGAATGGGACAAGGAGGCAGCTCGATGTGTCCCAAATGTGACACCGGGGACGCGTGCACTTACAAACACATACAACTCAAGTGCCCAGGGGACGGGGATGAGTTACATAGGTTACGAGAGAGACAGAATGAAGAAATTAAAGAAACAATAACACAATCCATTAAAGGTGACCCCAAAATGATAATAGATGGTAGAAATTCAGGCACAACCACATTTACCGCAGACGAAATCTTCCCGCTGGCAGAAATAGATAAGGACCTAACAGTGTCACGGCCACTTGCTGCCCTGCCAGAAGCCAGTATGTATAGGCCCTCGAAAACAAGGAAGGGAACGGTAGCAGTATCTGCCTCACCCTCCAGCACAAATGAAAGTGGGAGTCAAACCTTTCATGATCTGCAGTATATCAAAGTGAAAGAATTTTGGAAGCTAATGGGATGGCACAAACTAACAACGGACACACCCCAGACATCTCTTAGCAGATATACACAACGGGCTAATGATATTCATTCAGCACTAATAGCTTGTGACAATGAGTCAGGAGACCCGAAAAAATTGCTATGCTATAAGACCAGACCTTCTGGACATAATCATATATGAAAGAGGGTTAGAAAAGGACGGATGTGAGCTTTTCTATAACCCGGTAAACTCACATCCGAGGATTAGTAGGAGAAGATGCATACCCACGGAAGCAATGAAAAAAGCACTAAGACCTTTCTGTCACAAAGGGAGAATTGGCTGGGATGGACTAGCAATGGATGCATATATAAATATGATCACTGGCAAGGGCTACAAAGTCTATGGGAACCCGCCCTTCGATGGAGATGTGAGGAGGGAAGCATCTGCGGTCATGGCGACCCTATCACGCGGATTGGAAGCGGCCACAAACTCGGAAGGCTTCGAGGGGATTTGGATCCTGTCATTGTCTCCAAAAAAACCTTAAAAACTGGACGGACAAAGGCTTTGAACTGATTTATTTCAAATATCCAAGAGGGACCATTCCCTTTATCCCCCATGACTACTGGTCCGGGAAGGGACCCTACACACTGCCGGGAGAGGGATGCTACAAAGATAAGTACTCGGATGTAGTCATATTGTCCATTGATAGCGCTCGTATGGGCTGTCCTGTGAGCAACAAGCTAGATAACGAGCAACTGAAAAAAAAACTGTTAAAGTGGTTTATGAATGTTGTACCGCATAAGAAGTTAAAACCTAAAATGCTCAAAGAAACGGGAATACACCCCGACATGATAAAACAAGCACTTGACGAGAGAGAGTGCCCGCTACCGCTCCAGCTGTGCCCGTGGGCTGAGGATGGGGTCATGCCGGACCTGCAGGAGCAGTATCCAGGTGCACACCTGGATGGAGCACATCGAAGCGTGGCGGGAACCCCTTTCCTAAACGCCACAAGGTGGCCAAGGGAACTCACCCTCATGGGATACCTACCAGCAGGCTTTGGAAAAGTATTAAAGGGGATTGGAGTTCCTCACCGCGGGCTTAAACCTTTGCTGAAAAAGTTATCCAGAATGTGCAGACGGCACTCTAGGGAGAGAAGCATTCTCCATGAAACGGGTATCATGCCGGAGGATAAAATCACCAATGAAAACCCAAGCATCATGAAACTCTGTGTGAAAAATAAAAAGAGCACAGAAATCAAAAAGCATGCGAGTAACATACTAAGAAATTACTTGAAATAAAAACCTCCTCCCCCTGCCCCTCAGGGGCTGAGGCCCCATGGGGGTCTCAGCCCCACGGGGGCAAAGGCCCAGGGGATGGGGCACCCGTGGGTCCTCACCTTCCACTCCCACTGCCCGATGCTTTCTCCATCCCCATCAGGCATCAGCTCCGTGACCTGCTGATGTTTTTACCGACTTGGTGGCCGACACGTCTCCTTAGTGCCGAGCCGCCTCCTGCTTCCATATTTTAGTGGAATGCTTCCTGCTTTAGCAGACAGTTATGTATGAGGGGAACAAACTCTAGTAGATCGTTCCGAAGGCCTTGCCTTACTCATCGACGTAAATGTATCGATAATAAGTAACCGAGACATGTGTTCTCGTTCGTCCTTTGGACGAGATGATGTTGGTTCGATTCCAACTCACACCACTAGGCCTCCTTTTTGTTTTCCTTCGGTAATCTTGTATTTCGTCTCGTACTATTTTTGCGCTTTACTAACCTTTGGTTTTGCGTTGCGCTTTGTTTTTCAGATCGGCTGAAAATGACCTAGTCCAAAAGGCAAATTTTCAGCCCAACCTCAACACCACAAGTAAAGGTATTTGCTCTATCATCCCCTAGTGTCACACCTAGAAAATACTGCTTTTATGCGTTGTGTGTTTTCCGCTTTACTAACCTTTGGTTTTGAGTTGCGCTTTGTTTTTCAGATCGGCTGAAAATGAGCAAGTGGAAAAAACATATTTTCAGCCCATTGCCCACAACTAGAGTAAAGGTACTTACTTTACCCTTCCTAGGAATTTGTGCGTGTATTCATTGTGGGAGCCACTGGGGGGCATGCCAGCAGGGTCCGCTTACTCCGTTACCCAGAGACCAACAATTGTTGGGCGATGATCGGTCACATCGTTTCATCTTTCCATGCTGCTTTGCATCAGGGTTGGCAACATGTATGAGTTTGTGGTATCTTGTCACGGCCCCGCCCTGCTCCTGATTTGCTTCTCACATCCACTGGGATGATGGTGGGCTGGCTTTTGTTGGCCGATCTCATGCCGTTCAGTGTATTCATTGTGTGTTTTCACTCTACTAAGTGTTGGTATTTTGGTGTGCGTTGCTTTTCAGATCGGTTAAAAACGAGCGAGTGGAAAACCAATGTTTTTGCGTGGTCCAAGACCTATGCCATGTTTGCATGTTAGTTGAACATCGTTTCTAGGTAATTAGACTAGTTGTTTAGAACGTGAATTTGAAGTAGTTCTAGACACTTAGCTAGTTAGGATAATAATATGCGTGGCCCTCCTTATGATTAGATTCTTGATTGAAAAGTAATATTGTTAATGAAATTTTAGTCTCCAAAGCATAGCCTTTCACACAAACAAATCATCTCTCGCTTGTCGTGTATCAAACTTTGCATTGAGAATATGTTTGTCAAGGATGGCGAGAAGGGTGTCATGCCATCATCTTGCTTGCACTCATTCTTCTTGCAAACTTATTTCAGCCTAAAAATATTCCGCGCGAATACGTATACGAATGTTGAAATTTATTAGACATGCAGAAGGCATTCAGAAGATATCTTCTGGACGTCTTCTGCATGACTTCTGTATATCTTCTGAATTCCGGAAGATGTCTTCTTGATAACTTCTGCGTTCCAAAAGATATCTAGAAGACATTCAGAAGATGTCAGGGTTATGACCGATGACACATGTGTCATACGTGTCATACCTGTCAGACATGTCATACCATGTCATGTCATGTCATGTCATGTCATGTCATGTCATATATTATAATGACAGACAGTCGTCAGTACGGTCGACTATGACTGTACATGTCATCGAGATGATAAGTCATATCATCTGTCATTTATTCAAGGTAAGACTTGAATGACACATGTCATCGAGAGGCCAGTATGTCGGACTCGAGATGGCGAAGCAAGATGCTATCTTGAAGTACCGAATGGTTCGGAGAAGAACTCATCTTCGCTTCTAGCATGTTCTGAACAAGCATGCGAGTATCATATGGCGAACGCATTATTCGTTCAGCCGATACTAGTCGTTCAACCAATGCCTTGGGTTCACAACCCAATAGCGGTGTCATCTATGAGATGAGAGGCATTCGGTATAGATGAGGTAGCGTTGTGCTACAGCAGTATCTTCGGACGAAGCACTGCACTCATCACCCGCTCTTACGCTGCACGAGTTGTTACTGTTCAATAACATCCGTGCTATCTTATCATATCATATATATCTTAAGGCTCGCTTGTGAGACCTTATCAGTTGGTATTCTGCTCGTCAAGGCGAGAACGAGAACTCTAGTGTGAGTGCAGCATAGATATCGAATATTTTGTGTATGCAGGTTGCGGAGCGCGAATAACATCTGGCGTCGCAATCGCACAAATACCGATATATTGCATATACTGACCGCTGCATAAGCGAATATTGTGCGCGAGGATATATCGTCATATTCACAATCGCAGATCGTACATCGCAGCTGATCGTCACCTATACAGCGCGAAAAGGTGTGCATGCGGCATACATATGCGCAGCGATCACATGTACGCGCAGATACGATTCGCAGTTGTACTAAATTCGCAATATGAGACGCGGACACAAAAATCATCATCGGAATTATCATGATCCGCGCGAAAAATAGCACTTGTATCATGTGCTATACATACTGCGACAAGATGTGTTCATTATCAGCAGCGCGCACCATCGCGATTTTCATGATCGCAATAAATCGCTTACTGTACACGACGATTATTTTGCAGTTTTTTGATGACGATGTCAGTATGCAAAATGTCATCAACACACCGTCATTAACGATAGTTGCAATAATCACTGATGCATCATCTGCGCGCGTCACGATATCCTTGACAGAATATGTGTATACTTACAAAGATTATCATGAACGGACGCATGATGACAGTATATTGCAGCATGCCATACAATACTCTGATGCTTGCTGAGATATTATAATCTATTCACTGTCAGATTCGTATACCAACTTGCAATTATGAGTGTGAACTGCATACATGCTGTGTGAGTAGCTTACACACACATACACGCTCAACATGACAGATCATTGAATACTCTGCAGCAACATCATAGTGTGTGTAAAATTCGAGTGTGCAAAGATTATAATGATTGCAGCACCACACACACACACACACACACATACTTGCAGTATACACCATCATTGAGTATAAAATTATACTGAGTGCATGCAGCAGATGTGCATTACACCCCATGTGCATTATTATACTGAGCAACTGCATCACGGTGATATGTGCATGCATTATTCATACAGCTTGACCACGATAACAGCTGTAATGTACAAACCAGTTTGATCACGATAACAACTGGGACATATGGCATCACATCACAATACATCATACATTGCACAAAGCATATTGCAGTGCATGTAAGCTATATTGGAACCCATGTAAGTGTAAGGTGCCTGAAGGTGATCTTAACACCATAATTAGCTCGACATGCTCTGACGAAGGATTTGGGATGAGCATGTTCGTTCTATGGTGGATCACTGAATGGAATGCTCACCGGAACTACATGTGAAATAAACCAAGCAACTCATTATTGTAAATGAGAGTATGCAGGATTACAATCATCACTAAGCTGATATATATATCATGTTAGATTTATTGAGTACTTGGTATACAGATCATCCTACATGATAAATCATCTTGGTATATTGTAATACGATTAATCACCTGTATACAAGTGTGTATAGTGAACAATTCTACACACACTTATATGTACTCAATCAGCGAGTACATGAACATAAGTCACTGCTTAAACAAGTCACTACACTCATGCATCACTTATGTACCATTAAATATATGACCTTACACTGATTCACAAGTGTAATAAATTATCACTGACACTACTAGGTAGATTGATAATGCACTGTATCATGTATCAATACATGATACATAGTACCATCCAGTTTGATCACGATAACAACTGGATGTCAAGTGATGGCGATAGATGGGGACAGAATCATTCAACATGCTGTAGGGCTGGATGGAGAAATCTCCAGACCCGAAGGCATCATACAATGCTCAGATAGCAGCTGGTCACTGCTGAGCATTGTCCACACGTCCTACATATCATCGCTGGAGCAAGAACAACAACCACACTGCATTGTGACAATTGATTCAGAAATGATCAGCACAATAAGCATGTGCATACTCAGATCAGTACTTACATATTGAACTGACAGAGGTTGTTGTGGACACACACACACACACACACATTGTGTTGTGTTGAACTGCTTAGATTATTATCAAGTTGTGTCCTGATATATTTGGAATCTAGAGATATCACTTTGATATGCTCTCAGTGCACAGCCATATGCCCAAATATATCATAGGTTCTGACAAGTTATCACTTAAGTGGTTAATGCGCTTACGGTTGATACACCTAATAAATCATCAGGAAGTGAACCAACTTCCATGGGTTTCAAATCAGTAAAACCCATATTTATGATCAACCACAGATGTTGATCATCAGAGATATTCACTATTATGCCATGAAAATTATCATGTGCAAAAGTGAGATAAGTTGCATTAGTTCTGTAACTTGCAACTTCCACACACACCGAGATATATTACTGAAGTAAATATTTAAATGGCCAAAAAAGGTGGAAAATGGGTAAAAATCGTTGGCGATAAATTTCAAAACTGAAATTCCGACCCCATTTTATTTCAAATTATGATTTTATACCTATTAAGGTATCAGAAAAACATAATGACCATGGTCATATCTCGTGTAACACCCTAAATATCAGGTGTGTAACATCTAGGGGTATACAGAGTTGCTGTACTAAAATACGTGAAAAATAAATACGTTAGATCAGAAAATGAAAATTTGGGTTTCATTTTTTTCGTTACCCTATTTTATTGGCTATTGAAAAATATGCTCAAAATAGTACAGCACCTGTAACGCCCTAATACTCCCTAAATTCACGTGTACAGTTACAGGGGTGTAACATACCTCCTAAAAACCACGTGACACACAGTAAAAAATTAAATGCAGTTTTGCTTAAATATCTTTGCAAAATGTTTATACTGCTTTAATTTAACATATTTTAGGGTTACTGATGACAAGTAACACCCTAATATCACTGTGGGAGATAAGGGTCACTGTAACGTTACATACCCTAAATGCCACCTATATAATAGGAAACACTTCGTGTTTGGCATATATGTCATGCTGAAATCAGCACAGACATGACAATATTTCGGGCAACAACCCAAAAACTGCAGGGCTACAACCCAAAGACTGTAGGGCTGCAACCCTAAAACTGTATCAGCTGCTTCCTATAAGGACTGCATGCTATATCATGAGGTATAAAGGCAACTGACAACTGCCTATGTATTCACACTTCCTTGAGGGGGGGAAGAAGGTGGATATATATACATATATCACCTCATTATAACATACAGATATACTACATGTATATAACATACAGATATACTACATGTATATAACATACAGATATACTATATGTATATAAGATAGATATATATACATACTATATATATACCAACACACACACTCAGTCAGCTGAAGGTATTTTTGGTGTTGTGTTTTGTTTTTTAGATGGCAGAAGAATCAGATATCCCAGCCATCAATGCAGATCCGTCGACATGGTTCTTTGACATCTTAGGTTATTCCTACGATGCATACAGTCGGTTCAAGATCCCCAAGTGGCTCGCTGGTTATGATAATACTCAGACCAGATTCGACCAGATAGGGTATTTCGACAATATCAGTCGCATGAGGCCCGACATGAGCAGGTATAGAGATCCTGAGAATGAACCACAGGAACCAGACGAGGAGTTTACAGCAGATAATGCTCCGATAGTTTTCACAGACCCTGATGACGATCCAATGCCAGTACCGGCTCCGTCCACTTTAGTTCCAAAGGTGAAAATGACACCACCTAGGGAATTTAAAGCAGGACAGGACGCAGAGATTTGGTTGGAAACCGTGGATAGATACTTTCAATTCACTTATCCGGGAGTTCCAGACAAGGACCTGATCACAGTATTCCTGACACTCATACAAAACAACGACCGACATTATTTCCAGGTCGTGGCAAAACAACCAGATGCCACATATGAGAAGGTCAGAAGGATTTTCCTCAGTCAGTTTGGTAACCCCCATAAAAGGTCAGTGGCTAAGAAACATCTAATGGCGCTGCATCAAGGGAACCAGACTTTCTCAGATTATTTACGCACGTTCACGTCACTGGCTGCACTAGCAGCAGTTGATCTGGACAATGTGTTGATAAAGGACAGATTTGTCAACAGCATGGATCCTGATCTCCGCAAACAGTTCCACCTGAGATTCCTAACAGAGAATGAAAGGAATAATCTGTCGTGGTCACAAACCACACAGATACTGCTCGACTTGAATTACGTTGTTCATTCGAAGCAGTCAGAGACCCTACACTATCGGGGGCAGAAGGAGCAGTCATCAGGAGGCCCAGTCAGAAAGGAGAAGGACAAGGGGCGCGTGGCAGAAAGCCATATGACAGATCCAATAGGAACTGGAATCAGAATCAGAATGGCAATCAGAATCCAAATGCCAATCAGAATCGGAGCAAAGGGAAAGGTGGAAAATGCAAAGGCAAAGGTAAAGGGAAAGGAAAAGGAGCAGCACCAAATCCTCCTCAGCCTTGCCAACGTTGTGGTCGTACCAATCACGCCACAAAGGAT
This sequence comes from Cymbomonas tetramitiformis, assembly GCA_001247695.2. Taxonomy (NCBI): domain Eukaryota; kingdom Viridiplantae; phylum Chlorophyta; class Pyramimonadophyceae; order Pyramimonadales; family Pyramimonadaceae; genus Cymbomonas; species Cymbomonas tetramitiformis. Next base: position 40,736 of record LGRX02001111.1, on the reverse strand, counting down.
TGTTTCTCCACCAGGACCCCAGATGGAAAAGCCATACAAGGCAAGCCTCCAGCTCAGAATCCTTCCAGGAGACAGCAGCAACAGAATCAGGGTGCTAAGAATGAGTCTGGCAAACTTGTCAACACGATCAACACCCTGGTTAAAGAGCTAAAGAGTCAACACAGCATCAATGCAGCAGTTGCAGCTCCAGCTCCAATTCCAGCTTCAGCTCCAGCTCCTCAGGGAAACTCTCAGGGTACTGCACAGGTACCAGTGATGAGAGCACCCCCAAGGTAAATCAGCCTGAAGATGCCACTGAAGCAAGTGGCCAGGTTGAGAGTATCTCAGAAGAAGTCCTTTCCAATCTGACATTGCAGTTTCAGCATATGGACACTCCCTCAGAGCACATCGCACAGATGCAGTCTCAAACAGCACAGCTGAAATCACAGAAGAAGCTGTTGTTGTACAAAGGGAAAGTATATGGACAGAGTATAAGGGGCGTAACTAGTTAGGCCAGTTAACTAGTTAGACCCAGTTACTACCAGTTATTGTTACTAGCTAGTTAATCAATTTCATTTTTATTAACTAACTGACCCTAGCCAGTTAATCAATTCGAACTAACCGTTTGTAGCTAGTTAATCAATTCTATTAATCGAATCAACTACTTAGTGGCAGTAACGAGCTGACCCCCCTCACAATTTATTAATTACCAGTTAATCACCCATGTTGCCCATTGCGATCGGTCGGAAAATCGGAAAATCGAGATTTTTTTATTTTCGTCACAGTCGAGTGACATCAACCTGATCGCGTGAGCCGAGATGAGTGTCATGAGCACGTAGTCGAGTGTCGAGCGTGTTCGCGAAGCCAGTTGTTGTCTTCTCTATCTGGCATCTCTTGGAAACATAAGCCTTTATCTATATATACAGTAAGCACTTGTAGAGTTCGTAAATTTTGCAGAACTGTCCGTTCGATATAGGTATATCGCGCTAAAAAAAGGCTTTAGATACTATGGGGCGTACAAAGAAGAAACTGTCGGCATCGACAGCTTCAAAAAGCGGTCCTCGAGGTGAGGGTGGAAATGTTTCGATTAAGCTTACCCGAAAGATGTACTTCGCTTATTGTGCAAGAGCTCGCCTATTACTGAGATGTAATAGGTTTTCATTAATAATAGGAATAATAAGTACCTCGCGTTGCCAGTAATTATGCCATCTGGCACAACTAATACGTATACCCGAATTGGTCGATTTGGACCTCGAATGTGCAACATTTAATGCCGCATTATCCACATACTCAATTTTGGCAATACAGTAACCAGTTAAACCACCAGTTAACTAGTGCAAAAAAAGCAATTAACCCTTTGTAGCTAGTTAATCAATTTCTTATTTACTTACTAGCTAACCCCAACCAGTTAATCAATTTGCACTAATCACTTCCAACCAGTTGGACCTCAGGTCAACCGGTTACGCCCCTTAACAGAGTACTCATATATTGGTAGATCCAGGAGCTACATCGTCTTTCATCGACAGACAGTTCGCTACTCAGCTTGGTATAGCACCCACAGATTCCTCATCATTCTCAGTGGGATTGGCTGGAGGAAGCCAACTACCCTGCACATCCTATCTTCCCAATGCTACATTCACGCTGGGTAAGTATAAGGACACAGAGGATTTCTACATCATTGACATGAAACCATTCACTGTCATCCTGGGTCAAGATTTGTTGGAAAGGAGAAATCCACACATCGACTTCCAGTCCAAAAATCTGACGATCACTAGGAAGCACTCATCAGGCTCCAGTGTTCGCACAGTACTATCTAGAGTTGAACAGACTCCAGGCTCAGATGGCCTTCCTGAAATGGAATTGGTCAGTGCCACCACCATGAGAAAGCACCTACGTCGTATTCGATCCAGTGGTTCGGCTGAAGAAGCCGTAGCTTATCTCTTCTTTCTCTCAGAGGTCGATGGTGAACTGGTCTTCGCAGCAGCAGACTCAGACACCACTATGGAAGACCCAGAGGTCACAGCAGCACGTGATCAAATGAGGGAAGACTTTTCAGACATATTCCAGGAGGATCTTCCAGCTGGTCATAGGCCAGAACGGTTTGAAGGTGGTTATCATCGAATCAACATTGAACCTGGGCACAAGCCGCCATCGCAGCCAGTTCGTACCATACCAGTGCCCATGATGGAAGAGCTCAAACGACAGATCATCAAGTATGTCGAATTGGGTATCCTTCGTCCGTCATCATCTCCATATGGATGTCCTATCATTTTCGCTCCTAAGCCAGGTGGGAAGTGGAGGATGTGCTGTGATTATCGAGCCCTTAATAACATCACAATTAAGGACACGTATCCATTGCCACCACACGACACCCTTCTTGAACAGCTGAAAGGTGCACGATGGTTTAGCAGATTCGACTTCAATCAGTTTCCCCATCAGATCCCTATACATCCAGATGACATCCACAAAACAACGATTCGCACCAGATACGGTTCCTATGAGTGGACAGTTATGCCTTTCGGATTGACCAATGCTCCTGCAACCGCTCTACGTGTAGGAAATCGGGCATTCTTCGACTTCATCGATCGGTTCCTTGTCATTTTCATGGATGATACTATTGTGTACAGTCCGGACTTTGACAGCCACGTGAGTCATGTCCGACAGTTCCTCCAGCGTTGCAGAGATCACCGGTTCTTCATCAGGCCTTCCAAGGTGGAGTTGTTCGTCAGATCCATAGACTTTATCGGACATCACATCTCTGAAGCAGGCCTATCCATCATCGAAGACCGAATCCGAGCAGTCATGGCAATACAGCCTCCAGTGTCTTATGGTCCTACCGTTGGAAAGCAGCCTCTACGCCGTATGGCTAAAGATGGCAAGTCATCCCTTCGGTCATTCTTGGGCATGGTCGGTCAATTTAGGAGATTCATACCAAAGTTCTCCAAGATTGCCGAGCCGCTCAATCGTCTCCTTAAAGATAATGCAGAGTTTGTCTGGGAATCTGAGCAGCAGAAGGCATTTGATAACCTCAAAAGTGCCATCTGCAATGCTCCAGTGCTGCAGCTTCCAGATCAGAAACTGCCATCTATTATGGAGGTCGATGGATCAGGCACACACGTTGGTCAAGTAGTACTACAGGACCAAGGAAAAGGTATGAAGCCATGTGGCTATCACAGCGTCACTCTCTCCGATACACAGAGACGTTGGCCTATTCCTGAGATCGAGCTATTTGCCATTGTGGAGGGCTAGCTTCCGATTCTTTCGCCACATCTTGCTGGGAGCTCCTGAGACTATTGTACGCTCAGATCATCAGCCACTGGTTTATTTCCAGTCCAAATCCACACTAAGCCCCAAACAGGCGAGGTGGTTGGATGAGCTCTCCGAGTACAACTTCCGAATAGAGCACATTTATGGCGAGAAGAATAAGGTTGTAGACGCACTCACTCGTATCTCTACACTCTTTGAACTCACGGATTGTCTGAAACTCATAGACATCATCGAGGTTCCAGTCATACCACCTACAGATCCTACATTCATTGCTCGCATATCTTCTTCATCAGCTCATCAGCTTCACGACATCATTATATCCCAGTATGATCGTGACACATTTGCACAGACTATATTGGCTAAGCTGACATCATCGACTTCATCACAGCCAGTCAGCAGCTTCGAGCTCATTCAGGGGTTGATCTATCGCAAGACCATATATGGCAGACAGCTGTACATTCCACCTACAGCCAAGGTCCCTACATGATGGTGAGATCACACAGCTTCGCCACATTCTCCTTCATGAGTGCCACTCAGCCACTATTTCTGGTCATGTAGGCAAAAATCGCATGCTTCATCTACTGCGTAGCCGATATTATTGGCCAGGAATGACGACGGCAGCCATCCAGTACATTCGGGAGTGCCCCGTTTGTCAACGCCAGAAAACGAGGCGACACAAACCTTATGGTCAGTCACATATACGATATTGTGTGCCTAAGACAAAATGGCTTGATGTATCTCTTGACTGGATTATTGACCTGCCTGTCACCACTAATGGGCACGACAGTATATTTGTGGTAATGTGCCAATTCTCTCATCGTTGTCATCTCATTCCCTTCAGCATGACCTGGACTGCTCAGCATACTGCTTCGATATATATGCAGCATATCTTCAAGCTCCATGGTCTTCCGAGGAACATCATCTCAGATCGAGACCCCAGATTCACCTCTACATTCTGGCAAACACTGTGGAAATCTACTGGTACGAGATTGTCTATGACGTCTTCACACCATCCACAGTCGAATGCAGCCAATGAGAGGAGCCATGCCTTCATTGAGGATATCCTCAGGTACTTTTCAATTTGTTGATTCGATATTCACCATCCTCTGGTTTATAAACTGATTAGATAGTACTTTTTCATCCACAGGTGTTGTTGCAATGATACTTCAGCCAATTCGTGGGAGGACAAGTTGCCTCTGGTGGAGTTTGCAATTAACAACACAGTTTCTGCATCTACTGGTTACTGCGCTTACACTATTGATTTTAACCCCCCAAGGCCTCATCAATAAGAAGTTATTTTCAATAGGGGTTTTATGTTCGTCCGAATTAATTTAATATTTTCCCTATGTATTGTTCGATATCACGAGATCTGCGAAATTAATTACTTTTAAAACTATTTCTTGTTCCTATTGGTATACGAGATCGACCCAGACTTAATTAATATTTTAGCTATTACTTTGTTGCACGCCTTGCACCAGCAAGATCGATCCAGAATTAATTAATATTGATAATACAATCTTTCAGATACAGTATTGTATCGTGATATGGAGATATGTATTATGAAAAAGCTTACTGTACAGTATCGATCTTCGTCTTACAGTGCTGAACACTTACTGTATGATACTGCGTGTATCATAGAATCATACGTAGAACCTACGAATCACGAGAACCAGAGGTACTGGCTTCTGCGGAGTCTATGGTAGGGGCGCAAGTGGCATCTGCCCCCTTCTTTTTAGCACAGTTCTTTGCTTTCACGATTGCTCTGAGGTTGGTGAGAATGGTAGCGTGGAACTCGATCGGAACAGAGTTCACGGTATCCCCCTCTTCCAGTTCCCAAAAAACAAACTCGTCAGTGAAGAAATCACACCAAGCCGTGACTGGGTTCTTTCCTGCATAGAATCCGTTCTCCAAGTCGGAAAAGCCCATGCCATCATTTATTAATTTCGTCGCTATCGATTGTTGTATGTCGTGCGATGAAGATCTTTATTTAGTTTTGAAACGATTTCTTATTCCTATTGACAAGGTCGATAGGCTCAGATATATTTATTTATTCACTATTGATTTGTTGGACACTTGTCGCTCGCGCGAGTTATTTAATTTCTGCAAATTGTAAACGGATACTATAAATTTTCCCAATTAATTATTTATTTTTAAAATCAATAGTGTAAGCGCAGTATTCACCATTCTACCTCGACTCGATGGCGCAGCCACTTTCGCCTCATGACCTGGCAATCACTATTCCGCCAGAAGCTCCTGTTCCAATACAGAATGCTATTCGAGATCATTTTGACCAGTACCGTCGGCTGTACATGCCAACGCGGTAGACAACATTTCCCGAGCAGCAGAAATTAGCCAAGCCAGATTCAATAAGACTCACATGCCCCGGCAATATGCAGTAGGGCAGAAAGTTCTTTTACGGACCGAGTTTATTCAATGGACTGGTTTGACAGAGGCAGGCAGACACTTCAAGCAGCCATATATTGGGCCGTTTACTATATCCAAAGTGCTAAGCCATGGGCGTGCATACGAGTTAGATTTCGGAGACCTCGATATCCGTATCCATCCGGTACACGCCTGTATCCAGAATAGAGCTGTATAACGACTCGATCCAAGCACCTTTGCCTCTGCCACAGATGATCACCGAAGAAGGGCAACCACTGTTTGAGATATCACACATCATCTCAGATAAGATCACTAGAGGTGTCAAGTACTACTTAGTGCGATATGCAGGCTACGGCCCTGAGCATGACACCTGGGTCAAAGCCACAGAGCTGACCAATGCAGCAGACATGATAGCTGCCTATGAAGGCTAAACATTATATTAAGCCTGATGCCCTTACTTCTTGTAATATATACTAATACATGTCGATCATCTATATACCTTGCTCTTAATGTTTTATCATTATATTGCATAGAAGCGGGAAATTGATCCTTCCTTGCTAAAGGTGTAGTGAGCCTTGTACAAAATCATACCCTTGCACAGATACGCACACATGCGAGATATCATATCTGTGGATAAATAAAAACTGCTAAATGCTGCCTTTGCCAAGACCGTGGTTAGTCATCGGATTCTGTGGCCAGTCATCCGAAGCTACCGGAGACATCGACTGAGGTAGATGGAGTTGTGATCCTACGTTATGCCTGACAAACATAACTAAAATGAAATTCACATTAGTACGTGGCGAATCCACTCTGAATCGACAGATGTTCGTCAAAGCGTGCGTACTGGACTAAAAAAAATTGAGGAGTTGAGCAGACCGGTTAAGGATTATAAGTCCAATTCCGTTAAGCAGGGCCACTCCGTTTACATTAAAACAAGCCCCCGGTGAAATAACTCCGGAAACATCGGGCTCCCCGTGGCCGCCTGTGAACCTCCAAAGTAGCTTCAGGAGGGGAGGAAGGGTTGGGTGCACTAATATATAATAACTGTGGAAACATGTACCTAAGGGTTTTCGTCGATCAGTTGTATATATATGGCCGAGAATCGTTCGATTAATGAGAAATTGTTAATTCGTGGGATCATCGTTCGCAAAGGCGTCGACGGCTAGCGCAAATAATCCGTAACGTAAACCTCGGATACCTTGAATCGTCACTCTGAATCACGATACGAACCTTGAATCGTCAATCTGAATCACGATACGCAATTCATTGAACCTTGAATCGTCACTCTGCAATACGATACGCAATTCAAAGGGGGCTACATCCTAAGAACTGTAAGGCTAATGCCTAAGGTGAGGGTTTAAAGTGGACTCAGTTCCCCCCAATATCCTAAAAACACCATGAGGGACGCCTCAAATTCGGTGTAAGAAGACTGGTACCAGCAGAAGCAACAACAACAAAGACATCAAAGACATATACAAAGGTATGCCCGTTGTGAGGTCACAACTCTTTTAAGAGGGGAGATCTGTCAGGGTTATGACCGATGACACATGTGTCATACGTGTCATACCTGTCAGACATGTCATACCATGTCATGTCATGTCATGTCGAGTCATGTCATATATTATAATGACAGACAGTCGTCGGTACGGTCGACTATGACTGTACATGTCATCGAGATGATAAGTCATATCATCTGTCATTTATTCAAGGTAAGACTTGAATGACACATGTCATCGAGAGGCCAGTATGTCGGACTCGAGATGGCAAAGCAAGATGCTATCTTGAAGTACCGAATGGTTCGGAGAAGAACTCATCTTCGCTTCTAGCATGTTCTGAACAAGCATGCGAGTATCATATGGCGAACGCATTATTCGTTCAGCCGATACTAGTCGTGCAACCAATGCCTTGGGTTCACAACCCAATAGCGGTGTCATCTATGAGATGAGAGGCATTCGGTATAGATGAGGTAGCGTTGTGCTACAACAGTATCTTCGGACGAAGCACTGCACTCATCACCCGCTCTTACGCTGCACGAGTTGTTACTGTTCAATAACATCCGTGCTATCTTATCATATCATATATATATATCTTAAGGCTCGCTTGTGAGACCTTATCATAAGACGTCTTCTACGCGTCTTCTAATGTCTACCATCTTCTGAGTCTCAGAAGACGTCCGGAAGATCTTCGGCGAGGATGTATAGAAGACGCCCAAAAGATATCAAGAAGACGTCTTCCGGGATTCAAAAGATATACAAAAGTTATGCAGAAGACGTCCAAAAGATATCTTTTGAATGTCTTCCCCGAAGGTCTTCCGGACGTCTTCTGGAACCCAGAAGATGGTAGACATTAGAAGACGCGCCGAAGACGTCTTCTGCACGGTCTTCAGGATGTCTTCTGGACCCGCGCCCAGAAGACGTCCAGCAGACGCGGTCTCAGAAGACGTTCAGAAGACGTTCAGAAGACGCGTCTTCTAATTTCCCCAGAATATAGGGTAGACCCCTAGTCCGATCTGACTCGGGTACCGCTGCCCGTGTGTGTCACTGTTGTGTCACATGCCGTTAGGTTCCGCTCGAGACTTTCGCCTAGGTTATAGGTTTTAGTATCTGATCGGATATCTTTGCACTTTATCTATATTCTGAATACAGTCAACCTATTATCGGCTCACTCCGAGTATACCGGTTTAGGTATATTCACTATGGGGCGCGATTAATCGCGCGGCGGGATTGGTGTTTTTGTATAATTATAGAGATGCGCCCTCGCTGGATAGGGCGCGGCGGGATTGGCGTGTAGCATATGTTACACCCATGTATCGCATATGTTCTTAAATGTTACATTTTTTTTTTAAATCCCACCCCCACCCCCCCGGAAAAGACCCCCGGTCTTGAGGGGGTGTATCACGTGTTCGTACATGTCTGTCGTCTGCGTCTCTTCCCTTCACTTCAAGTCTCTACTGTACTGTAGTCTGCGATTTTTGACTCTTGTCTCTTCCCTTCACTTGCTCTTGCGCTGGTGCAGTGCGAACTTTGTCCGCAAAAATCTTGCATTCTCGGAATGGCAAACTGCACTTGCAAAGCTCCGGTATTCCTTTGCAGTGTGATTTTAGGCGTGTCTATCCTGGTCGGCGTGCACGCTGGAAAATTTGATCCGCAAGCTGGCACTGGTAAACAAAAGCCCATCGAGCAGCCTCCCAACTTGATACGGTTAACCGCGAAGAATTTTTCAGATGTCATTCCAGGCCAGAAGGCCGCTTTCGTTTTTTTCTACACCGAGTGGTGCGGAACATGTGTTAGGTTTGCACCCATCTTCCGAAAAGTAGTCCGAACCGTCGATCGAGATATTTTCCTCAGAAGTCAGATTTTGTGTGGCTGGGTGGAAGGAGATGCTGAAAAAGAGGTGGCGTTGGCAAATAATGTCACAACATATCCCACTTTTATGATGTTTCCCAGCTCGGACAGAACTACTCAGACACCGCTCGAATACACTGGAGATACAGGATTTGCGGATGCAGCTTACGCTGATTTGTTGGCTTTTGTGCGCTTGTTCGAAAGAGAAAAGGTGCGAGAGTCCTAGAAACGCTTGTGTCTGCCGACTCGAATACTAGAGTGTGATTTATGTTTGGACTCCGAGCTGTTCCTGAGTTAGCTTTCCTGGTGTCTGAAAGTTTGGGGTTTGTTGCGCAAGGCGTCACGAATCTATGCCATGGACTACTTGGCCCAGGAGTTCTTGAAAGCTGGAGACCCTGCGGCCAAGGATGACGTAATTCAGCGCACACAAACGGCAGCTGAGGGGTTCAAGCCACCCAAACAAAACGCAGCTGAAATATATGTCAAGTTGATGGTAAAAGCGCAAAAGAAGGGCGCAGGCTATTTTGTTTCCGAAAAACAACGACTGCAAGGTTTATTGGATAGTGCAACGAACGAAGACAATATAAAGAGCTTCACCAATAGGCTGACAATCTTAGAGGCTTTTCAGGATGAGACGGAAAGCACATAATGCGAACTTTGACATTTTTTCGCCCAGAAAGAGGGTGATGCATAGTTCCTTCATTGTGATAATGCCTGGCATCAATCACGAAGCTCACGTTATCCCGTTAATCCTGTGAAATGCGTTGTACAGGGACAACAGTGTATATGTTTAAGCTAGTTTCAATCCACAAGTGTAAACATGTATGCGTAAACGCGTAAGAGTATGCGGATATGTACAGACTTCTGGCTTGCGAACCCTAGATTAGAGTGCTCCTAACTCTGCCATCGATCTCACATACCAAGCCTTCGGATTTTGGAGATAGCTGTGCAATGCAATATTTTGAAATCACACGCCAAGGTCTGAGAAGAACATGTGTCCATGTCATGTGAAGTACATTCCCTAATGCTTAATGCTTTTGGAATATGAAATGCTGTTAGAGTGCTGCCCGAGGTCTTCCGTTTTATTTTTCGATGGCGGAGAGCGCTGCGGCGCCGGTGCTGATTTCGGACTTCTTGGCAACTCTAGAGAAAAATGCCATGTTTCTGATATAATGCATCTCAAGGAACGCACACATCGTGAATGGTGGTGGTCGTCATATTTTCTTGTAGGTTGGCGAGAAGATCCGAGCAATAAGATGGCGTCGGATGCAGTAGGCTTGCGCACTCCGGATCTCGTGACGGCAGAAGGCGCACAAAAAATTCCCGAATGTCGAAATCCGGCGGGCAGAAAGGACGTGTGGGACGTGATGTGCTAGAGCTTCCGAGGATTGATAGCGGGGGTGGGGTTGAGCAGCAGGGGTTGTGTGACTTTCTTTTGGGGGAGTTGCTCACCCCTCAAGGGTAGGTGCAACTCCTAGGCGGGATAAGGATAATATCTTATACCCCTAAGATAAGAGGGGGGGTTGAACACACCCCTGCTGCCGCCCCCCCCCTATACCCCCCGCTTTCATCCTCGGAAGCTCTTACCCAATCTCAGCTGCAACCGTACAATCCAAGCGGACAATAAAGTCAGCGGGGGGGACCGGACAGATGCTGTCGCGCTAAATCCGTATGCACGAGAGCTTATCCACTGAGACTGTCACAGAAATTCTCAAGCGCAAAATGCCCCTTCAAGTGCATAATCACCGATCTCAGAAATAGAAGCAGCGCGAAGGTGCATGTGTACCATAACCGGGTGGAGTGCCATTATTCTCAAGTGACCACATTATACACAAAACAGTCAGGCAGATATATTCAGATCATTCATAACACCCGTCAAAGTAATACAGTCCCGGATGTAAACGCAGCTAACATCATAGATCACTACCCTATACTGCACACTGACGCATCAGCAGGAGGGACTGGTGATGACTAGTTAGGAGTCGTCACCGAGTCATATCCAGCAACTTCTACGTCGAAGATTCACTGTTGAACATATATGTGCTTTGGCGGTATTCAATCCCTACCGATCACATGGCTGTGCGCAACAATTATTGCACGCGCTTACAATGAAGGATAAACAACCTACAAGGGCACCAAAGCCATATGCTCTCTGTTGAATTAAGGGATGGCACAACCCAAGGATGCAAGGACTTCCTGCCTCTCTCTGTGACAAATGGCAAAACATTCTGTGCCAATCTGTGATCCAATAAGAAGCAGTATCTGCAATAAAGGTGCCATAGGCAAGGCCAAATACAAGCACTCATCTCCACAAAGCAGCAATCTACACTCAGATTGCAACTTAAAATTTACTAATCAACATACGGTCATATCTACATGATGTAATGAAATAAATTAGTCATAAGCAAGTTTCAAGACATCAGAATCCATGCATGCCATCTGCAAAAAGCAAGATGGCCTAACATACTTTTGCAACACTATCAAGCATAATGATGAGAGATCGTTGAGAATTAGTCTCTCCACCACTATTACTTTGCGCCATCTTTCAGCTACCTAATTATGTATGGCAAGAGATGTACGTGCGGAATGCATTCAAAAAGGGGGGGGAGGCATCTGTAAGCATCTTGCATGCAAGGAACGCGTATGGCACTCAACCAGTCCTGTGGGTGGGGAAGATCCAAGGCGATTCAATGGACTCCTAAGCAGTTGTAAACGTGTGTTTGTCCCACTCACTGCTATTTTCTTGGACAACAGTGCGGAGTCCTTAAGACGCCCTCCTCAAAAAAAGTCAGTCCTGTTTCCCATTCTCTGCTTCTTTGCCTGGATTCTCCTCCCGAGAGAAAAGAGCTTGCTCATTTCGTTTGATGTACCTGAAAACAAAACGAATCATTACCTTTCCTTTCAGTGGAGGTGGGATGGCCATTGGGCGCAGTGGAGGGGGGATGGCCGATGTGTGCAGTGGAGGCGTGATGGCCATTGGGCGCAGTGGAGGTGGGATGGCGGATGTGCACAGTGGCAATTACATGCTGAGCAGCAATTCAGGAATATGAGCGTCCTTACCGGGCTAGCATTTATTTAACACCCTTTCAGACTTGATTCTTCAATATTAAGGAACTTCAATATCAAGGAACACCTTTAGGTATGTCTGCACTTGCGCAATAAGAATACAGGTACTCTGGAAGAAGGCTTACCCAACGAGCACGGCAATCTTCGTCTCTAACGCACGCACGGCCGGCTCCTCTAAGTTCTCATATGGCAGGATCTCCGGCAGCTTGACTGCACAGGGGCGCACTGAACATCAGTCAAGACAAAGCTCGCGTAAACACATCGGGGCTACCTTTGCCCACGACAGCGCACTTTTTTCCTTGCGCTTTGCAGCATCTCACAGGCACAGCAGAGGAGAGCAAGTCGGGACCATTCTGATAGTGTCATAGTTCAGAACCAAACAGCATCTTTCCTTGCGCTTTGCAGCATCTCACAGCCACAGCAGAGGAGAGCAAGTCGGGACCATTCTGGCAGCACGAGTAGAGAGCAAAAGGTCGCACTTAGAAGCCGAAGGAGGTGCTCGATGCCGTAAATGTCGCTTGGCTTACGGTGACTCTTCAGCACACGTGTGCACTGCGAAATTCACCAACATCACATGTTTCTGTGGTTCATCCTGAACAGAAAAAAAACTTGTATCCTACATGCAGTGCTGTGCGGCTAAGTGGAACCGAATTGGTGCATGGTGCTGCAAGTCAGTGAGGTGCAGCACTTTCGAATACAGCGGCTGTGGGTTCCCGGCATCCAGCACACACTTTCGCCGGTGCACGTGTGCAGACTGCAGCAGGTGCTTTGGCCGAACCTGCTCTCGCTCGGCCTTGTAGAGCAGCATCGTCGGCAGCGCGCGGTCGAAGTAAACCTGAATGCCACTTACTACCTGCGATATCGTCCCGCAGATGACACACGGTCGGCGAGGTGAAATCGCAGGCGAGGGGGTCCTAGACACACCGTAAACGAGGAGGGCTACAGGCGCATCGCAAGCGAGCGGAGGCCCAGACGGATCGCAGGCGTGGGGGCGCTCCATGGGGCATCGTGAGCGAGAAGTCCGAAATGCACCGCAGGAGAGGAGAGGGATCTGAGGCGCATCGCTAGCGACGGGGCTCATCGAAGGCAACGTAGCCGTACCTCGAGGAGTAAGTCTCTCCGCTGGTGCTTTGTGGAGGCCTCGAGAAAGTCTTTGAGCAGCTTCTTCACAGTCGGGCTCCTCGGCAGGCTCAGGGTCTGCAAGCAGATCGTGCAAGGTGAACAGAGTTCTCACCCCGCCTCGCTTCGCCTCGGCTAAAAGAAAGCAAGTGCAGCGAGGACGGAAGTACAACAACTGGTGCTTGCGTTCACCCCGACGGCGCGATAAGCTGTAGAGGAACAAACGAGGCGCGGACGAGACGTGTTACAAAGGACCCCGAGGGTATACGGAGGTTTGCTGGGCTTCGAGGAGGGTGGGGTAAGCTCACAGGAATGCCCACCCAAAGGGCGCACCTCCTCTAGCTCCTGAGGGAGAACTTCACCGAGGGAGACATATGCAATTGCGTGCCCCGGGAGAGACCGGGGAAATGAAACGAAACATGGGCCAGGATAAAGGCGGCAAGGTCACCCAACCAAGCGATCGCCAGACTGACGATTGACCTACAAGTCTCGACAACTCATTCGAAACACCGTGCCGTAAGCGAATAACCGAGCTCTCCCGGAAGGAGCATAGCACAGTACTCGCTTTGAAAGCACAATATTATATGCTCAAGCCCTTTCATCATGCCGTCTCGTGCGTGAGCCTAAGGAGACCAAAGGGCTTTGGGTGCACGTAGAGGGCTGCATACTTCTTCAGGCGAAGAAGAGCTCGCCCGGGAGGAATGAAGTGATAGCCAAAAGGTTTTACCTTTTCCTGCTTGCTAACAAGTTCAGCGTCCTGAGCAAGGCGCTTCTTCAGAGACACAGGGAGATTGATGCGGAGCACGGCCTCCTCGGCCATCTCGTCCTGTCGTGCGCACATCGGAGGTGACAAAATGCTGCACTTACACCTCTCATTCAAGAAATGATCAGCGCTTACCGTTTCGCAAGAGTCACTACTCTTACCAGACACCTACACCCTACACGTCGTTTTGCAGGAGCCACTACTCTTACCAGATACCTACACCATACACATCGCTTTGCAAGAGCCACAAATCTTAACAGATACCTACACCTACATATCGCTTTGCAGGAGCCACTACTCTTACAAGACACCTACATCCTACACAAAGTTTTGCAGGAGCCACTACTCTTACCAGATACCTACACCCTACACATCGTCTCGCAAAAGCCACTACTCTTACCAGATACCTACACCATACACATCGCTTTGCAGGAGCCACAAATCTTAACAGATACCTACACCCTACATATCGCTTTGCAGGAGTCACTACTCTTACCAGATACCTACATCCTACACAATGTTTTGCAGGAGCCACTACTCTTACCAGATACCTACATCCTACACATCGTCTCGCAAGAGCCACTACTCTTACCAGACACCTACGCCATACATACTTTTTGTTGTTGGTGCTGTCACTAACCTAAACCCTAAAGGAAGCGGAGGCACTTCAAGGCTACTCGCCCATCGTCTGTCGCTGAGGACAGGTTGCGCACTCGAAAGCTTCTCTGCCGACGGCTCCGAGGGAAGGCGGCTGTGCGGAGGAGGGCACCAAACAGAAGCACGCCGAGGTTGTAAGGCGCACGAGTGGCGACCAAAAAAAGGATTCCCGAGGAGAACTTCTGGTTCTGCTCTAGATAGAGGGACTCTGCGCTGAGGCTATCGGGAGGTCTAAACACAACGAACGGAGGCGAAAGGGCGAAAGGAGCACCTCGTCCTCATCGTCGCGCTTCTTTTCCTCCTTTTTGCGCTCTTTCTTCTGTCGCAGAGCAGGTGGCAAGATTCAACGCCCTCGCTTACCGCCCGGCAAGCTCTTCTCAAGGACACCCGCCACAAACGTACGTGTTTCGTCAAGCGTCACTGCCGCAGTTGCAAGCGCCACTTCGGAGATCGATACTAAGGATACCACACTTACAGGCTACTTTGGGGCGGCTTAGATACGCGTAGTCTCCGTAAGGGAAAAAGTTGGGACACAATCCAGCACTGTGTGTTCGGGTCTGAGCACTGCAACTCCGACTGGAGAATTCAAAACTGGTGATGCCTGCCAGGGATGGCAACGGCGGCCTGCTTAGGTGGCTGCGGTCCCAGCTTTAGAGCAACATGAATACAGCAAGTGACACCCTTCTCTTACCTCATCCGTCTCCTTATCTTCGACCTTCCGCTTCTTAGATTTGCTTCCTGTGCCAAGACCTATGACCTTTTTATGAAACAGGAGTGAAATCGCGAAACAGTTTTTTTCATAAGAGAAACATTACTAATGCAGAGCACGCGTGCCATAAAGGTAAACGAAGGAAGGGGGAAAAGCCCCCCAGGCGGCGACCTGAGACGGAGTGCTTCGAGTATCTCTTTGAAGACTCCGCTGCGCTTTGTATCTTTGAGTGCTGCCACAAAAAAACAAATTAGCCGACTGATCATTCAGTGAGAAGCGTCAGGAACTTCGGTCGATGGAGACGGTTCAGGAACGACATAGATTTTGGCACGACGCACCTCTTGTAACCTGCTCTCCGGGGTGTCTTGTATAAGTTTGCTCGCCGGCAGCCACTCGTCCCACTTCTTGTTCCAGCCCTGCAGTCAGGGATATCACGGCACACCCGCAACGTCAGCTAGACAATCAATAGCTTTCTCAGACAATCATCGCAGCGACATAACACACCCGTTGCAAGTAAAGTAAACCCATCTTCTACCAAGCACGAAGAAGCACACACGAGCCCTGCAGTTGTACGGCTAGGTAGGTGCTAAAAGAGAGAGGGGGAGGGAGAGAGAGGGGAGAGAGAGAGAGAGATATAATATAGATGAAAGATAAATGTATATATGTATACATATATATATATATATGTGTGTGTGTGTATATGTATTGTATTGTATTATGTATGTATACTACTATATTACTACGACGAAAGAAGACAGCTTGTGCAAGTTAGGGTTTCGTGGCGGAAGAAGATATGGAAAATTTAGGAACGCCTTCAGATACCCAGATTTGTGCTCACGCTCACAATGCTCACCTGATAGTGAACGAAATACGTCCATCGTCCGTTTTCTTTCTCGCTGGCTAATACTTTACCTTCGTAAAATAACTCCCCCTGTAATATAATGAAAGACGGTCAGTTGAGTGGAGCAGCCGTGAACACAGAGTAGTTGCATCACCCAACGGCTGACACTTGACGTTTTCAGCACAGATCTCAGTACATGCAAACGCTGAGTGGAACCGAGCATCCAAGGGTTAAACCGCATGAGAACTGAGAACCGTGAAGGTCATTCAAGTAAGTTGGGGAGACATCTTCACAATAAGCCATGTCAGGAGGGGCTTGAGGGTGGGTGCGTGCCTCAGGAACCAGCACTCTGTCTCCCTCTTCGTAAAGCCCTCTGATGAGCAAGTCGCCGGACAGCAAAGAATAAGTAAAATCAAGGTGACACGGAGCAAACACAAAATTAAGCACCGAGAAGAATTTCAATGCGCGAAAACAAAAAGTTCATAGATCTAGCAAGAACAAACTAGGGATCGAAAAACGTGGACGCGGACAGCAAACTGCTCACGGAAAAAACTGCAGAAGAAAGCTACAGACCCGGCAGTTGCCATTTTCAAACTGCTAAAATAATTCAGAGCAAAAAATACTAGTCAAGCAAAAAACGAACCAAGGAAGGGGGAAAAAAACAGCTGGAGCAGCTCTCTGCGGATGGGATGACAGCATGGCGCAGGCAGCTGGAACCCTGAAGTTTTCGACACCAAACAGCAAACGGTGCTCAACGCTGTGCAGCGCACAACAATTTACTGTGAAGCTCGTAGGGCCTTCATATTCTGAAGTCATACACTGCCTTCACGGAGAACAGTTGGTCGGACCTCGAGGTGCTAGGTTTTTCTGTCGTCGGGTCTTTGGCGTCTTTTCCTCGCTCCTCGTCTGCACTGGTCTCGCGTCTTTCACTCATAATATATTATTTTACGATGCACCCACCCTAAAAGTTATTTTCTTTCAGTCGAGTCAGACAGGTTGAATCCATAGCTGAAACGCGGATTAGGGGAGTTTGAAAGAAGAAGTCAGAGCCAAGTGTCAGCGGAGAGTTGCTGTGGTTTCCCAAAAAAAACAGGGGCATACTAAATGAAAACTTGAGAGGTGTACTCTCCAAAAGACTATTATGGTACTCTCCAGATGAATTTTCGCTACAGCACGACCTTCGCAGACCAGGCACCTTGATCTATCTTGACCTTGCAAATGACCTTCTCCTTGCAACTGCGCTTTAACCATGAACCTTCTCTTCACTCTTGCGAGATGCGAGTGTCACTCGACTGTCCATTGAACATCAACAATTGAAATTCGCGAAATTTCAGAGTGAGAGTCGAGTGTGGAGAGTCAGACTCAGAGTGGACCCGCCCGACGGACCCAAACCACCCAATACGAATAGGAAACGTTTCACGTCGTTGGATTAACATCACATCCAACGGCTGCACAAGGCGGACAACTGTTTCCGTCGATTTTTCTTCGATTCTCGGATTTCGGCACTAGTTCGTAGTTGTGCCCGGTCAGCCACGTGTGTGACTTAAATTTAAAATTGAGATGTACAGTGTCACCCCGGGGACCCCACATTCGATTGGACCCCGGCAACCGATCGGTCAAGAGCAATCCACTTCCCGAGAATCACAAACGGCAAGCAAACGTCCAACGAAGATTCAACTTGAAGTTGAACACTAGCACCTACAGTACGCTAGGACGAAATCGCTAGGACTATCATTCCTAAACCCAATGATCGAGACAATCTTGAATCTACAAATCCTAACGTTGATGAAAAGGGAGATCAGGGGATATATATGTTACGTTATGAGCGCGCCGCGCGCATATGAGCGCCGATTTTTAGCATGAGCGCGCCTGGCGCGCTTGTGCCAGAAACAGTTTAGCACAAGCGCGCTAATCGGCGCGCTTGTGATGATCATGAGCGCGCCTGGCGCGCTCATGCCAAAGCGCGCTCATAACATAACATATATATAGGGGGTACGTAAACGTACATGTGGGGGAAAATCAAATCCTTCCTGAGCTCACAATAATCTATTTCAAAAGTTATGCCCATTTTGGTATTTTCGGTTATTTGCTCGTTATTTCAATATGTCCCACAACAAGTTTTCGGTGTCGTTTTTATGCGGACACTCGCGCGCGGAGGAATTCATGTGTATTTGTGAATTTTAAGTGATGCAAGTGTTGTGAGGTGTTTATTTTGACACACATGCAAAGGACCATGGCGAAAAGTAGAATTTGCGGGCGTTTCGGCTTGTATTCGTTTTCAGAATTTGATAACTTTGCCTTAGACCTAGGTAAAATAGTCATGGTGGATGATGATAATGATGCATGGCTGATGGTGGCTGATGGTGGTTGATGGTGGCTGAAGAATGATCATGGCTATTTGCTGGCTGATTTGTAGGTGACACATAATGATCATTACACAATGATAATAATCCAGCCAATTAACAGATTATGCAATCTTCGATCTTAGCCTAAAAGGGCGTTCGTATCAAATTAAAATTTCTGATTTGTAATGAACCAATGACATTTTGACAGATGTTCAAACAACGTCAACTGATTATGATAACCGACAGTTAGCAAGCGACGACGACTTCATTCTAACCAACTGACAAGATGTATCAACCTCCTAGTGTGGGCAGCGTCGACTCAGGTAGCCCAAATGTTTATTTTATTGACACTGTTGATGGACATTATTGGGAGTGCTTTTGCTGCGGACAGTGGATTTTCAAACAGGCTTTGGTCGTTGTGTATGGGTCTGAGGTGAACTTATCCTGTGGCAAGAATATGTTTATGTGTATGGCCTGTGTTGAGGCTGAATCGGAGCCCGTTCCTTAAATGGAACACTTGTTAAGTATTAAGAGGCAGCGTGCACTTGCTCAAAAGGAATACCTCCGGAAACGGCGTGAGGACAATGCTAGGGGGAAACGGTTAACTATAGCTGGAGAACTATCAATCGTGTTCAAGAGGCCTAAGGCAATCGACAACAACGGCACTGCCATTGCAATCACAACCATCGTGGTGTTCACTGCCGACATTCTTAGAAGGGGAGTGAATGTTACAAGGCAAGAGCAAGAAACATTAGTCTACGGCAGAGTTCAAAAAATATTGTACAATACACAACAAGTACTAGTCGAATACATAAATTATGATGGGCAATTCTACACTTTCACATTTTTCTGCAATCAGATTGTCTGCGTGTTTGATGTGAAGGAGCCATTGCCCCTACCGCTGGCACCTAACAAGGACTATTGCTGGCGAAAGGGGAATCCCTTTCATTAAAAGCGGTGCGCCGCCAGCCGCCGCCGAAGATTGCAGAATTCTTGCGCCGCCAAAAGGAAACATGTCACTGGCCGGTTAATTTTGAATGCTGGTGCGACAGAAACGTACTTGTGTGCGGCAGTCGAATCCCGTACTTAGCAGCGAAGATGAAGACGCTGATGAGGAAGGAGCTCACCTGAATGTATACAGTAGCGACGATGAGGACGCTGATGATTCTGATTTTGACATTATACCCCGACCTGCACGAACAGCGGCAACGCGGAAGTCAGCACAGCGTACATACATTGGAACTACTTCTACCCGCAGCAAAGGCAAGCGTGCACCAAAATCAAAGCAACCAGCTGCAAATTGTACCGGAATATCCTAGTTCACTAGATATCAGAGGGTCCCGAACTGTCTGGATAAACTCTCTCAGATAAATAAACCCTAAGCTAGATATACCCGGAACGGTCTCGCAACGGTCTCAGAACTAGCCTACCTGTGACACAGCGTGTGTCACAGCACGAACCTATAGATCAGTCAGTAGTCCAGTGTTGGTCCTAGGGGTCTGTCATAGGGGCCTGCCTGTCAGGGCTGCCTATACAGATTCCAACACACCACCCCAACACTGTGGGTGGTGACTAGCTAGGAGAGTCAGAATGTTAAACCTCTAGGGCAGAAGCCAGGGTGACAAGTCCTAATTGCTAATCCAACTGCGCAATTCTGATACACAAATTGGAATCCCTCTAACCAGCACAAGAGAACAACATGCAGGCAATGCAAGTCCTGCTAAACTACTGAAAAGCTCTGTGCCAGTAAGTCAGATTGAAGAATTCAAAGGTGTCAAAGTAAAACCAGATTGAAGACCGTGTTGAGGTCAAAGTACATCTCAGTACACCATCAGAAAGTGGTGCACTGCCAGTGCCGGAAGGAAATCTACTCGGGGTCAAAGTTCAGAGGAACACCTTCACCACATCGATCACCGTAGTAGCCCGCAGTAGCACGGCGGAGCAATACGGGGCGGCCAAAGTGTAAGGTGTCGGTCACTAGAATCATTCGCCAGAGAATTTGACGGAGTCGGTGTTGCTGATTCGTCGATCACGGGAGGCTGCACCGCACCGGGGTGCTGCCAAGTGCTGCCCGACGGTGGAGCCTCGTCATCTGAAGACGATGCCGGCGACAGCGGAGGACCGTCCTCAAATAACATGGCAGGCGGTGGCGGCCCGGGATGCCATGGCACCGGAGCCATATAGAGGCCCTGCCGCCTCTGTATCCCGCCGGTGGAGACGAGGTGGAACAGCACACGGCACCGGAACAAGCGGTGCCTCCTCACCACAGACACCTGCAGAAGGTCGATTCGTTGGCCACCGTGAAGGTGGCAGCTCCCACTCCCATGACAGAAATCAAGAGAATGAAGGAAAGAAGGAACGGCATCCCCCACAAGCCCGCGTGGGCGGGGAAGCCCCACGGAGGCTTTCCGCAGCCGTGGCTGCGGGGAGCACCGTCATGCCAATCTCCCATAGCACCACCAGAGTGAGGTGCTTGGGCTGCGGGCGTTGACGAATGATTTGCCGAAATTGTCGAAGTCCGCGGCTTCACGACGAAGCTGCCGTCGGCGAGGTCCTCGTAATCGTCCGTGTCGTAACCCGTGAGATCAACCTGTCCGATGGCGGCGTGGTTCACGGTCTGAACGAACCCAGCGAACTCACCGTCCGCGTCCGCTGTGGTGGTTACCCGCGCCGATTGCAGGTGGCGCGGGCTTCACATCCTTTCCCTGCGAGACAGGCATAGCAGGGGCCGGCACGGCGGATGCCGATGCCGCCGCACCACCTGCCGGAACCTGCTCCTCCGGTGTGGCCACCGCTGCGGCGGGTCCGCACACCAGAGCCGAAGCCTCCTGCCCGATGCCGGCAGGAGGCGGGAAAGATGCGTGGGTGTAATGTACCTGC
Source organism: Cymbomonas tetramitiformis (assembly GCA_001247695.2). Classification (NCBI taxonomy): domain Eukaryota; kingdom Viridiplantae; phylum Chlorophyta; class Pyramimonadophyceae; order Pyramimonadales; family Pyramimonadaceae; genus Cymbomonas; species Cymbomonas tetramitiformis. The sequence goes on along the minus strand of LGRX02001111.1, from coordinate 19,384 downwards.
GGGTTGGCCGCGGAGTGAACCTCCGCGGCAAGATCGTCGAGCCGGCGGAGAATGTCATCTCCCTCGGAAGCCGGCTGCTGCTCCACGGTGAAGCCGTAGGCGGACACGTCGATGCCGCCTACCGCTCCCGCACAAAGCACCGCGGGCGGCCCGTACGCGGCTGCCGCACGCGCGAAGGACTCCGCCCCGCCCGTCATCCGCCGCCTGCTGGAACAACGCACACATGGCGAGCGCGTGCACCCCCCCTCCTGCGTCCTCCTCGTCGATGGGAACGCAGAACGCCGCGGCAGAGGTGGGCGGGTGTTGGCGCCCGCCCAACGGGCAGTCGCGGTAAAAGTGATACGCCTCACCTTTTCCTGCCTTTTTGCACCTACCGCAGAACGGCTTCGCCCGTTGATCGTCGCGGTCGAATCCCACGGGCGGGGCTTTGTGGGTCCCCACACGGAATCCTCGCGGCTGCTGCCCCCGCTGCTGCTGCTGCCGCTGCTGCATCCGCTCCCGCTGTTGACGCACAACCGGAGCGGCCTCACCGTGTTGCCGCTGCACGAGCTCCTTGAGCTCCGTGATCTTTTGAAGAAGGGCGTCGTACTCGCTGCTGGAAAGGTGCGCGGAGATGCCGTCCGCGCCAGAAGCTGCTTTCCCCCCGTCCGTCTGCGCCCAAGCCTGGTAAAATCCCACAACCATGGACCGGAGCGAAACCAGCGACACGCGGGTCAAGTCAGCGGCCATGGGATAGCGGACCTTCACCGCAGCGTAGAACACGGGGTCGAGTCCAGGGTAGATATCTTCCGCGGTGGTGACTCGGCCCGCATTGGGAATTTACTTCGGCCACATTTCGGCCCGTCTCGGCCCGAACCCAAAATTGGCCGCCGCAGGCGCAAAATTTTAATTTTAAGTATGACAATTTGTCAAAAATCGATAAAATTTTGGAAATTTATCGATTTTCCCGTCGAACGTCGTACAAAAGACCATTCACCCGGTCGACCACTGGAGCCAGAGGGTCGCCGAGGTCAAAGGCACATAGCTCCAGCCCAGTCGACTGAAACTCCGTACGTAGCTGCACCACCAGGTCGGACAGAAGGCCAGCGTCGTCCGTACCGCGAAAATGATGTTTCTTGTCACCAAGAATATCCTCACGGATACTCTTGGCCCAAGCCCGGTGGAGACGTGCCTTGTAAATCTCGTCCACCAGCTTGCATTGCTCCTGCAAGTAACGTCTGACGGCCACGTCCGCGTCCTCGTTCGATGCAGGGTTGGGGGTAGGAACAGAAGGCGTAGCCGCTGTTGGCGTGTTCCGCACCCCGTCGATCAACCTCAGAGAGGCGTCGATGTCGCTGTCCCTCGTGAGGGACTTCTTGGATCTCGTTGTGACTCCCATCTCTAGATAAGCCTGAGGGGAGGCGGTACGCTGCAGCACGTTTGGGTAGGGTCGCGGAGAAAATGCGACGTCACAGATACGGAACGAGCGGTCGAGCCATGCGAGCGAGGGGCAAAGGAAGATGTCGTCGAGGTCAAAGGTGCCAAGGTCACCAGCCCAAAAACCGGTAGCTAGCGGGATCAAGACTAGCAGAAAACCGTGAATGAACATTGCGTCGACGAAACCCGATCCAAGCCGGTACCCATATGGCTACTATCCGGGCCACTAGTCCTTCCCCAAGGACTAGGCGGAAATGCACATTACGGCCGGATTAATGGTCCTTAGACCCAACACCATGCCTCAAAAAATCCTTTGGGACACAACCTACGTGCCTATCTTTGTGGGAAGTTGAATTTCAAAGTTTGGGTACCCGTAATCTAGCCGCGGTTTAGGGCTATGTCATGCTCTAAATTTAATTCATTTGGCTAGTCCTTGGGGAAGGACTAGTGGCGGCATGGCCCCTAATGGCCCCTTAGATGGATAGGGGGTGATGTACCACCACTCACACATCAGATTTACGACCCAATGTAAAGGTGCATAACCGTAAGTGGCGTATAATGACGATATATTATGCTCTCAGCGCATGGTAAACACCACCACTAAGACGAAAATGCTGAATTATGACATTTTCCGACCCAAAATTCGAGCAAAATAATGGTTGGGAAATTCCCCAAAAAATACCGAGGTATAGTCTGAAGTCATATTTATGCATCACTATGCTCACTATTTGTAATATGTCCCATAGACCACATGATATGGGCCATACAAAGCTGCAATTTGGGCAATGTGGCCCCATACTTAAGCAGTTCCAGCTGATATAAATATGACAAGTACCACCAAGCAGTAGCCATATAGCGACCAATGGCAGAACCCCAACTCACCGCCACGCCCACCTATCATTGAATAGGCTATACTTGTGCAATATTACCAAGGGACGGTATCGGCGGTTTTTTTTTGCCATCGATAACTTTGAGTAACTGTAAAAATGATATCGATATATATGATATTCGAACAACTGATAATTTTAATTATCGACCGATATGAGTAACTAGGTAAATTGCTATCGATCGATATGAGTAACTAGGTAAATTGTTATCGATCAATAGTTAAAAAATCCTGCTATCGATAATCGATTTTGACAACGATAACAACCCAAAATCAGGTCGACATATCGATATCTCAACAAAGGTTGCAAGTAGATCACAGTAAAGGGCAAACTAGTCACAACAGATTGAACAGGAATAACTTACATATTACATTTATTCGGTGTTTATTGAAGCCATCACGGAGTGTTCTAGTGTCCCCTCAATTACTCTCTTTCTCAAGTCTGAGTGCATCTGTGACGCTTGATTCCAGTTCCGCGCTTCCCCATGTTTCTGAGTTTCTGGCCGAGATTTTTACTGTGGCTTTAGATGTTTATTTTGGCTTTATTGTGATGCCCGATGGTCGAATATATCTTGGGATCACCTATATACGCACATGATTGGTCGTTTCCGACTAAGGATACAAGTCATTCCAACATCAATTCGACCAAGTCATGGGATCCATGACGCATGAGCGTCGTCCCTTGCCCTGGTCAAATTATCGATATTTTCGATATCTGCCTGATTTCGCGATATCGGGGTTCAGCGACGGCGCATATCGATAACACGCGAAAAATCTGATATCGATAAATCGATACAAAAAAAACTCAAAACACTATCGATTGATATGAGTAAGTACCCAAACTCCTATCGATCGATATGAGTAAGTACCCGATATGATATCGATTGATATGATATTTTTCGATAACGCTAAAAAAACTATCGATGAGTAACGATATTTTCGATATATCGATATATCGGGATATCGAACTATCGATACCGTCCCTTGAATATTACCACTTGCGGCACCTATCTGGGACCTAGAGCTCTCCCAAAAAAATCATGAAAATCAGGTACTGAAATCAGCTTGGCGATTTGAATGGATTTCATGGAAATAGTAGGTGCATGCCACATGGGCGTCCGCCGACAACAACATGCGCCATCCCGTGGCCAATTGTCTATTACCCACTGGTTGGGTGGGCCCAACTTAAGAGCCATTTAGGTTGGGTGCACCCAACTTACCCTTTGGTGGGATTATTGGGAGTTGTCGGCACCGGATTCTGGTTTTTATTAGCTCAAAATGACGGGGAAGATGTCCTCTTTTACACACGCATCTACACTATTGAGCGAATCAAACTTATCCGTGAGCAATTTTGGGGAGTATGCGAGGGGGTAGGAAAAATTGTAAAATTTTCAAGTGATTTTGGGGTTTTACCTACCCATGCTACTTCAACCGAGGTTTTGAGGGTCAAGATGAACTCGGATGAAACTTTTGACAAGACACTGCAGAAAGAGCAACTCGAGAACTTGACGACATAGGTCTCCGAATTTTCAAAGGACCTTCGAGTGTCACGGGGAGTCCCTTATATTACCCTCGTTCTTAGGTATTGTGCACCCAACCTAAGAGAAATCCGGAATATTTCATCACATACCCTATTGATACGGTCCCATTATACCCCGCAGATTGCGATCACAGAGGTATAATGCATATCCATTGTTCAAAGGGAACATAGTAGGCCATGGCCTAGCCTTGCTTTGGCACTATAAGTCCGATATTCGAGGAGTTATTGACGTTTAAAAAAGGGTTCTTAGGTTGGGTGCACCCAACTTAGTGGTGGGTAATAGACACAATGGGGCATTAAGGGACTTAGTTTAGGTCACATTGATGACACAAACCGAGCCATAGGGCCACTGGCATTGGCTAGGTCGTCCCCAAAAAATCGACGGCGCTAGTCCTTCCCCAAGGACTAGTTTTCAATTTGGTCCTTGGGGAAGGACTGTCGGATAGTAGCCACATAGTTGCGGCTCAAGTCGCTCACCGCAAGCTGCTCATCTCATAATCTCCCACCGATGCCCAAACGCGCAAACGCGCATCACCTCTCCGAGCGGCCGTTTAGCCAATCATGGCCAAACTAGCAAGTGGAATAAAGCGTGGATGGGCCACGACCTACCGGAATATCCTAGTTCACTAGATATCAGAGGGTCCCGAACTGTCTGGATAAACTCTCTCAGATACATAAACCCTAAGCTAGATATACCCGGAACGGTCTCGCAACGGTCTCGGAACTAGCCTACCTGTGACACAGCGTGTGTCACAGCACGAACCTATAGATCAGTCAGCAGTCCAGTGTTGGTCCTAGGGGTCTGTCATAGGGGCCTGCCTGTCAGGGCTGCCTATACAGATTCCAGCAGATTGTTATCATGAGTTCAGCATAACGTTTTCGAAACTGGGTACATATTTACCTGAGGACGAGTTCCACAAGGGAGCTGATTATCTGGAGGGGGTCTTGGACTACATGACGTGTGTCTACGAGCAAGGGGGTGAAGAAGGCCACTGGCACGCGCAGTGTACTTGCGACGACACGAACATCAAGAAGGACGCCATTCATGCTGCCCTGAAGTCTGCACTCGGATGGGAAGGTGTCAACCGTCAGTCGAACTAGAATCGTGTTGTCAAATATCTTAATACAAGAATAAGGTACACACACGTATCGGGATGATCGGCTACTGCCATAAGAATGTACAGAGATTAGAGGACGCCATTATCCGAAACAAAAACGTCAGCGAAGCAGACATTAAGGCCGGGCTGGACACGTACCTTCTTTACGGTTCTTCGCAGCTGAAAGGGAGGATGGAGTTGACGAAGTACAATTTGTTCGCGAAGGCAGATCTTTTCTGACGTTTCCGCATGAAGAGGAAGTTCGCGAGCTTTAATAAGTCTACTTTAAAACGCATGGTACGGTCTGGCAAGTATGTGCTGTGTATTGACTTCATCACTGACGGGCGTGGACTGTTGGAGGAGCGCTGTGAGAGTCTGTGGAAGATGGTTATCATGCCCGCGTTAATTGTGAACACGGACATCACCAACGTCCTGTTCCCGAGTTCGACTTCCTACTTCGATCGATCCAGGTATAAATTCTAAATTCTAGAGATTCGTGAATTTTGAATTCCTCACATACTGAACGTGAACCGGCACTCGCGAGTGAATGTCTCTCACCGGCCCACGTACTGAACGTGGCCCGGATCGTTATGCGCCTTCACATCTTGAGTTTCGCATCTGTATCGTTGGATTTTAACATTGTTGAATCTGACTGTCTGTGCAGGTATTTTAATACAAGATTGTGAACTCGGACACTCAGATCAGGCAAATGTCATATGAAGAATCTGACGTGTCTGACACTGAAGAAGAGCAGACTCGAGGCGGGTTTACGAGGCACGGCAGAATGTTCCTAAAGATAGCAGATATTTTTCTGACACGCAGGCATAGGTGATGGCAGAGCGTGGGAGAGTTTCTCTGAATGCAGATGAAGCTGGACCGAGTGGCACAACGAATGTTAGTGAAACTGCTGAGTTGGCAACTGAAGAAGTTGCTGGAACAGTCACACCGCTTGCTTTGTGACTCTTCCTATAGTAGTGTGTATGACTGTCGCCCGAACCCGAACCCTAACTGTTTATGCCCGTTATATCGGGTTAACTTATCAACTTTATCACATTATGAGAAAACTATCACTGAGTGAATATATCCCGGGTCTTAGGGGTATATCCAACAGAAGTGCCGGCACACGCCCCTTATCAGTATAATCTCTGTGCGGGATTCGGGGTTGAGGACATCCTGTCTTCTGTCACCATGACCACACCTGTCATGAATGTGACTCCACCGAGACAGCAGGCAGAATATGTTGTTCATGGTGCCGAGGCACAAGCCCGTGCTGCCACGACCGAGGCTCAGGCTGTCACGCCAGAAACAGTAGTGCCTGCAGTGAACTCTGTTAGCACTTCTCTTTTAAAAGCAGCTCCAGAAGAGTTAGCAAACATTGTTTTCGCCGTGCTTCGCTCCAAAGGTGCAGAGCTTTAAGTATTTTATTTTTTATAAAGAATTTTAGTTTCGGAGATTTTCAACAAAAGGCTTTTGTAGACGTGTCATGGCGATCTTTTTAATTTGATGCGATTTTCTTAATTTTCATAGTTTGTTATCAAGTTATCAAGTTATTTGAATAGTTTGCTATATGTACAACAATACCAACAATACATCTGCAAAAGAAAATGATTTCAATTTTGATGTTATATCGCTCTGATCGCGACAAACAACATATCAAGGTGTTTGTCTATGAAATACCTATTTGGAACAATAAACTTAATTTGAATTGGTGAATTATGTAAACAGTTATGTCCAAAAAACTCAATATATATCATAGGGTTTGTTTTTTTAAGCGTCATGAGATCTGCCCAATTTTGAAAACTGCAGATATTTTGAGGCTATTAAGTGATGAAATCTGCCCATTTTTGGGAGGCTACGTTAAGTGATGAAAATGGCAGATTTTTTGAGGCTATTAATTGATAAAATCTACCCATTTTTGGGAGGCTATTAAGTGGTGAAAACAACATAGTTTTCTAGGCTATTAAGTGATGAAATCTGCCCATTTTGGGAGGCTATTAAGTGATGAAAACAACAAATTTTCTTAGGCTATTCAGTGATGAAATCAGACCATTCTGTGGAGTCAAGTCAAAACTTGCTACGTGTTAAGACTGCTTAAAGTTACACTAATAAAAAGTTTATCTCAATCTATTTTTGCTAAACCCACATATGCCCGTGGAGTTGGCAAACTTGGAAACTCTGTGTCGCACCACATATCAAGTACAGGGTCATAAACTTCCACAATATCTAAGCCTTTTCCATCTGGGCCATAGCCACCTATCACCAAAATCTTGCCGTTCACTGTGATAGCAGATGCACCTTCTCTTGCTCTGCGTAAGGGTGCGACATTAGCCCAAGAGTCACTTTGTGGGTCATACCTTTCAACAGAGCTTATGGCCACATCTGGCGGATCCTCCTCCTCCTCCCTCAGTGTTACCCCCCCTATCACGTACAAGTGCCCATTTAAAGTCTCTAAAGCATAGTCTTGTCGTTGTAGTGTGAAACCTTGAGCTTGTGACCATGAATCTACACTTGGGTCATATACTTGCATGATGTCTTTTTCCGTGACATAAATTTTGTTTTGAAAGGCAACTGCCCTCGCCGCCCCTGTGACCCTGTGCGGATCCGTAGCCATTGGGGCTAGGTCCAATGACCAATAGTCACCATTTATTTCGTATTTCTCTATTGATGAGCTCTGATCGTATATTGTTGTTGACTCTTTGTAACCAAGCAAAGCATACATACTGTCATTGACTACGACAACCTCAGCTTCCACACGTTGTTCCTGCAAATTTCCTAAGGTAGTCCATGTGTCTCTACTAGGATCATACCTTTCTACACTATTTCCATTTTGAGCCAAGCCTACGACGTAAACTTTTTGATTGAGTGTGGCAGCGTTCACTCTCCTGATACGCTTGGATGTTAAGGACTTGGAGGTGGTCCAAGTTTTGTTCACTAGATCTAATCTTTCTACCAAGGACAGAGAACTGACATCTTGTCTTTTTTGCTTCTCGCCACCTATCACAAGAACACAAGGCGAATTTTCAACACGTGATATTTTTTGTTCCACCTTTCGATCATATTTAACGTTGAGGTAGCGTTGTCCTTTTTGGGCAACTATCTGATCTTCCTTTTGTTGTTTTGTCCATATGTCCTTACAATGTCTCTTGTAATTTCCGTCACTGAGATGTTTCGTAGGATCTATGGTGCCATATGTTTCTTTTACTTCTTGAATCTTGGCATCGTTACAAATTTCCGGTCGTTTTGGCTCATTCATTGTAGGGTATAGTCGCCAAATCGACTCAAACGCACAAATAAAAAACTGCAGTCAATCAAACGGCCAAGTGGCTGTGCGGGGCTGCAATTTTCTGAAAGCAGACACCGAGAGGAACATTTTGACGGGCGGAAACTGTCATCGGAGTTCTTGAGCGAAAGTTGTGAGCAATGAGGTAGGTATAGTCGCCAAATCGTACCCAAACGCACAAATAAAAAACTGCAGTCAATCAACGGGCCAAGTGGCTGTGCGAGGCTGTAATTTTCTGAAAGTGGACGTCGAGAGGAACATTTAGACGGGCGGAAACCGTCATCGGAGTTCTGGAGCGAAAGTTGTGAGCAATGAGGTAGGGTATAGTCGCCAAATCGTACCCAAACGCACAAATAAAAAACTGCAGTCAATCAACGGGCCAAGTGGTTGCGCGAGGCTATAATTTTCTGAAAGTAGACGTCGTCGAGAGGAACATTTTTGCAGGCGGAAACTGTCATCGGAGTTCTGGAGCGAAAGTTATAAGGATTGTCGTACAAGGATTTTGCGTGACACAAACACGTATTTTTCTCACTTGATCCAAACTGCCTCGTAGGTAACGATGTCCGATGCCCAATGCGAAAACATTTTAACGAAACATACTGGTTGAGTAAAATATGCGGTAAATAAGTACTGGTTGAAAAAAATACCCGTATATTATCCACACAGGTTGCGGAAAGTCACAGCACGAGAAAAGAGTGGAACTCAACTCAATTGCACAGCGAGCCGGTGTAAGATTAAAAATGGGATACCCGACGAACCGCTTGTTACAATTATCGTGTTATGGTGTTATAATATAAAGTGCAAGTTGAGGCCGAGTCGATCTATCATCCAATCGATTTTGTCACGAGTGTCACGAGTGTCACGAGTTCGCGATGTGTTCGCGTTCGATGCGACAGCGACAGTGTGCGATTCTGTGACACAGACGAGCGGGTGCAGTCGTATGTCGACAGAGCCTGTGTCACTGGATTTCCTTAAATGCGAACTTGGGCTGCGCGTCTCACGTCAGTCTTACAGTGTCACCCTTTTCGCAAACTCTTACTCTGAAACTCTCGACTCTCGGGGTCGCTGCCATGTCATCACGGATCACCCTCGAGTTAATGATCGACGGAACGATAGCCTTTGAGTAGATGAGTACGTGTCGCGAGTCACGATAGAAAATATATAACTTTATAAATATAAAATGTATAATATGAATTAACTTGAGATTTTTTGTAATTATGAAACTATGAAATTCAGTCCGCAGTGTTAAGTTTGCACGAATTTCGGTTGGCGGCGCTCGCTTCCAAACATATCCACGACTGAAAACTCGTTTCGCAGTTTTCATCTCAACGACGCTAAAGGGCTACACAAATTTATAGATCCGGTTGCACGAATTTTGGTTTGCAGCGCTCCCTTCACAAACATAATCGCAACCGAAAACTCGTTTCGCAGTTTTCATCTCAACCGCTAAAGGGCTTCACAAATTTATAGATCCAGTTTGCACGAATTTTGGTTTGCAGTGTTAAGGATTTTGCACGATCAGGGTTAAGCTTTGCACGAATCTAATATCTAATAATGAAAATATGAAATTCAATCCGCAGTGGAAAGTTTGCACGAATTTCGGTTTGCAGCGCTCCCTTCACAAACATAATCGCAACCGAAAACTCGTTTCGCAGTTTTCATCTCAACCGCTAAAGGGCTTCACAAATTTATAGATCCAGTTTGCACGAATTTTGGTTTGCGGCGCTCCGTTCACAACCATAATCGCAACCGAAAACTCGTTTCGCGAGTTTTCATCTCAACCGCTAAAGGGCTACACAAATTTACGGATCCGGTTTGCACGAATTTTGGCTTGCAGCGCTCCCTTCACAAACATAATCGCAACCGAAAACTCGTTTCGCAGTTTTCATCTCAACCGCTAAAGGGCTTCACAAATTTATAGATCCAGTTTGCACGAATTTTGGTTTGCAGTGTTAAGGATTTTGCACGAACAGTGTTAAGCTTTGCACGAAAAGCGTGACGCAAAGCAGTGTTCCTTTTGCAATAGCTGGTTTTCGACGAAATGAACTCTCTAAAGATTTATACATAAAAGCGTGACATAAAAAACCGGATTTTTCAAAGAGGGGGACAATCTAAAGATTTTTCCCCAATATAGGGGGTAGGTGAACGTACAGGTGGGGGAAAATTCAAATTCCCCAATTCTAAATTTTGCATTGTTACACATCAAATTGTGATTGAACGCGTGTGGTGCAATAAGGAATGTTGTCAAGTATTGAATGTCAAAAGTTTAGAAAAGCAAGTGGCAGATTGGCAATTAAAATGTAATGAACACAAGCATATTAATTGGGATACTTACAGAATCAAGATATTTATATGTCTGTCCAACCATATTGACACTGTTAATATTAAAGGTCAGGTTAAATCGATAATTTGGAAGCATAATTGGAATGCATTGTTATTAATTAAATCAAAGTACTGAATGAAGGAATAGTTTAGTTGTAATCTCAAATTTAAGGGCACATTAACAATAACAAGCAAGATAAGTTGTGCCAGGAGGCACCGCGTGACTGACGGAGTTGAGTTATCGTGAGAGAATCGTGGGATTACACGGTGACATTGAAGTTGGGCTTGCGAATACGAGAAGAATGAGTGCCAGATGTCCGGAGTATGACAGTATGACAGTATGATAGTACAGTAGTATGATGGTACAGTATGACGGGCATGGTGACACTTGGTCAGATCATCGGACTACGGCCGAATTCAGGTCCAGATTGACGAGACGATGAAAATGAGTATCAGATGTCTAGGGATTGACGGCGTGATCCGATGACGGCATGACAGTGTGACAGTATGACAGTATGACAGAACTGTATAACCGTCGTCGAGATAGTTCGTTGACGAGACATCGGGATCGAAGATGTAGCATCAAATCAGAAATGGAATGAACCGAAATATGATCGGGTCGGAACCGAACGGTGCATCGTGACACGACATCGGGTAGTTGGGACGATGGACCAAGTTGCCTGAGTTGCAATAAGTAGAGCACTTGAGACGAAGTGTACGGCCTTCAGAACTCCGATCGTAACGAACGTTAGCACCTAACTAACCTGGCCCTGTCCTAGTGATATAATACAAAAAGAATATTGTACCTTTACATGTTCACACACAAATAACTTCTGAGTATATTAGTCTAGTGCCCCGGCACAATTGGTATCAGTGTGCTGCGAGTCCGCCCCTGCTGACGGGAAGAGTGATATGAGGGTATATATATATATATATATATAAGGGATATATATGCACGATAAAGTCACAGAAAACACAGTGCCGGGTGCTCGGAAACGGAATAGCATATAACTGGTTAGACATAAACACGGGCTGTCTAACTAGGAAGGCTAACGTGACGGGGACACGGTCACGGGTGACACATGCCACACACAGTGAGGGGTGAAGCAAGGAGAAGCAGGCCCCCATACATTGGGGGGGAAATCGGCTTCCCCGTGACACCACCTCACCCCGAAGGTGTGAGTGGCCATCCCAGAGCAAGCAAACCCTAAAACCTAAACCCAATGTCACTTAATGTCAGAGTCCAGAGGACCACTTTCCAGCTAACAGCTAGCAAGGTGTGGCGCTACTCTGCAAGTGAATTGTGGCTAAGTCTAGGAGGTTCACTCAACATGTTGGTTGCGATGTGACCGTGTTTTCACTAAGTGGTGGCGGCGGTGTTCTCGAAGATGTCCAGGGGCATCCAGACGACCAATCAACCAACTCCTGTGCGGTGCCAAAGCCAAAAGTAGCCTGGCACCACCAGAGCGAATGCGTCGATGAGAAGGGGGTGGGGAGGTGGAAGGTGAACAATGCGGTAAGGGGGCGCGATTGAGCGCATTGGGAATGGCTCGAAAGGAACGATGGTGAGGGGCGAAGTGGGTATGGCAACATCACCACACACCACTAGATGGTGAACATACAGGTGGGGTGCAAGGCGAGGGCGAAGGGAGTGGAGGGACGAAGTCGAAGGAGTCAAAGCACTCGTTGTTGATGGCGAACGCGATGGACTCGAGTTTGGTGCTTGGTGTGTAAGCACCACCAGGCACCACCAGACCACAGTCAAAGGGAAGATGTTCTCGTCGAAGCGAGTCCAGGGCAGACCGAATTGCGGCCATACGCGTACGCTGGTGCAGCGAGGTCATGATCCCCGCGGCTGCAAAATCTGGAAGGCGCGTCGATAGGGTTTCGAGGCGTAAAGGTAACTCCCCGAAAAATCAACCAAATCAAGCGATGGAGAAGCCAAATCGGGGTAGAATCTGACGAGGGAAACGGAGGTAATGTCAAAAAACATCGTACAGTAAGCCAGTTTTCCTGCAGCTCAGGCGTTGCTGGCCAGAGTGTGTAAGTTTACGTGGAGAAAGATAGCTCCTAGTAAAATTTACCAAATCGAGCGATGGGAGGGTCAAATTGGGTCAGTTTTTGACGAGGAACACGGTGGTCACGTCAAAAAAGCCGTAAGGTAAGTCAGTTTTCCGGCAGCAGAGGCGCTGCTGGCCAGAGCGTTGAAGGACGCCGAAGGAAGTAGCCGGCCAGGGTGAAGGAACAAGAGGGAAAGAGGGAAGTTAGGCCGAAGGAAATCGTGGAGAACCAATCTCGTTGACGGTAGGTAGCCCACGATGCGAAATAAGAAAATCGGGTTGAGGTTAATGCGCTCAAACCGGAAGGCAGTTAGAGGGAACTCCTTGGCCTCCTTGGCAATATTTAAATCGCTTGAGGCCTTTAGGAGGATCATTTTTCATTCCTTCCTGGAAGACACACCGCTTCATCTTTGCATTATCAAGAATGGCGGATACCCATTACGTCCTGTTTGGGATTGTTCTTCCTTACATTCGGGAAATGCGTCAACTGCGTGAGGAATACTTTGTGCAGGCATAGGTCGAAGAACGTTTCTTGTGGGCGTTGGAAGAACAAGTTTTGACGTTTTCGGGCATGTTTGGTGATGTTTGGATGCCTGTAACTTTGGCTCACTATTTCTATGAATCACGTGATCTGCTCGAAGTCGATTGGGGGGATGTTCGTGATTGGGGAAATTTCTTGCAGATATTCCCTACCTCCAACTTTGAAGCCCCATATTACGATGATGAAGGGTTCCATTGGCAAGGACCTGGCATGTCAAACAACTTCAGATTCCGGCTAGACTACATCGATTTCGACGACTTCGAAAAACGGTGGCTTCGTGAATATCATTGGGCCTGGTACAACGGCTTTTACAACGAGCATGCAGATCCTCAATGGATATACCCGTCGCGGTACGAGTTGTCTATGAGGCCTGCCTGCAGTCGATGCCGACGCATTGATATGGATCTTACCCGTATTGGCGACGGGTACATCTGCACTGACCTTGTCGACTGTCGGCGGATGCCTCGTCTTGATTTGAATTGATGGTCGAATCTCAATCGGTGGCTTTAGCCACCACCCATCTATTCTAGAAAACAATTCTTCTCGATGCGGGCAACAAAAATATCATAAGTCACGTGTATGATACAAGCAATGGTATAAGAATCCCGATCTTCACATTTTTTATAATCATTGTATGTTACATTATTACACAGTGGTTGTATTACACAGTGGTTACATTCCATGTGTATTCTATTCAATTGTGCATTATGACTAATCGTGGCTAATCGTGCAGGGATCCCGCCGACGGATCCGAATCGGTTGAGTCGTCCAAATTATGGCCCCATTCCGAATCTGTGTCCTCATCAGCTTCTTCAAGCTCAATCACACTATCGCAAGCCTCCCGATTGACACAGATGTAGCGGTGTGGCATATCTCGGTCATCATTGCAACGTTCAAGAACTGTCCTTCGAGAACCGCAATCATGGCAACAAGCCCAGGTGTATAAGCGAGCATAAAATAGATTGCCATCTCCATCATAGGTAACTTGATTGCGAAACCAGCCGTTGTACTAGGCCCAATGGTGATCGACCAACCACCTACGCCGGAGTTCGGTTAAATCGCGATAGTGCATACCGCAAATCCAACGAGACCAGTTGCGAAAATAGGACGCCTCGCCGCGAAAGACATGTAAGTGCCTATAGCGAGACTGACGAGCATATACATCGTCATCCTGCATTTCCACTGACCACACGTCAGGCCCACCAAAGTATATCGCAAGCGTTACAGGGAACACTGCCCGTCTTCTGACTTGATTTGTGGTAAAGGGGTACGCAAAACAGTGCGGCGAACGTTCACGTGATTCAAGAGCCCACAGAAATCGCTCTTCCACCCACGCATGCAAAAAGGATTCCTCGCGTGAACGGCGTCTTTCCCGGATGACGGGAAGAACGCATTCGAAAAGGAGAAAGTGGCCGTGGGCTGTCATCAGGCGGGTGGCTCTCAGAATGGTAGGAGGTGGCAGGGGTGGCACGATGGTGAGCGAAAGCAAGAAATGAAGGCTGAGTAAGAGGTATTGAGCTTTTATACCTTAGTCGGAGTCGGAGGACAGCAACTCTGGGATTTCGGTATCATCGGTATCCTGCCAGAACTCGCAACTCGCGCGGTCGACACATATGTATCGATGTGGGTAAGTCACTCGCATAACAAGTGAATCTGACCTCCCGCAATCATCGCAACAGGGCCGGTCGTATACACGATCATAGACGAATTCGTTACCATCAGCGTCATAGTCAAGGAGGTTGCGAAATCAACCGTTGCACCAGGCCCAATGGTGATCATATAACCATCGTCGGTGGAGTTCGTTAAAACTGCGATACAAATTCATACCGGAAATCCAACTAGTCCGATTAAAGTAGGACGCCTCATTGACTCTTAAGCCGCCGACGTCGTCGTTCACAATTCTCCGAGGATGAGAAAAAAACCGCGCAAGTGTCACAGGAAACACAATGATTTCTGAGGTAAATGTGCCAGGGATATCGGGGCATGTAATGCGTACTCGTGTTTCAAGGGCCCACAGAAATCGTTCTTCTACCCATGCGTGCAAAAAGCATTCCTCGCGGGAACGGCGTCTTTCCCGGATGGCGGGAAGCACAAAACGGAAAAGGACAATGTAGTAGTCTGGCATCTGGGTGTGTCGCTCACTGGTAGGAGGTGGGGTCTATCGTGAGCGAAAGCGAGAAATGAATGCTGATGAAGAGATAGGCAGGCTTTATAATGCGTGACATTTTACATACCAACGTAAGACATGTTACATAAAAAGTACAAATCTCACCCTACTATTGTCAAAAGGTCATCTCACAATGACACAACCTCGTTGCATATCGAAGACTATGTGTTATTCTTATTGTTATTATTCTACGTGCGCCTCTTCAAAGTAGCCAATGCACCGCGATGTGTGTGCGAGGAGCTTGGTGTCATCATCTGCGGGCACACGGAATGCACAGGCGGATTAGAATTTGTGGCTAGAATGATAGCAAGGCAATCCTGCCCAAGAAAGACATATACCTGGTCATCAATCGAGATTGTCGGGGTGAAAATTCGGGTGACTCTGCAGTTTTAACAGATGGCGGCCAAGGCGTGTCAGACGAAAACGGGGACGGATTGGTTCTAACTCCAAGGCTCGACGCCACACGGGGTCGTGCCTCTCATGAAAATGTTTAAGTCATAAATCGTTCCTCCGATTCTTGTCCTCCCAAAGGTCAAAGTACTTCCTCATACACTCTGGGCATTCGCCGTTTCTCATTCTAGCAACTGAATCCCTTTGCGCTTGCCTTCTCCTATCGTACCTCGCACGGATGAAGGGCAGAACAATAAAAAACAAAACATGTTTCGGATCGACAGTCAGGTTGATTCGCTGAGCGTCCATGTTCTTGGAATGTTGGTAGGAGGTGGGTGGATGGTGAGCGCAAGCAAAAAATGAACAGGGATGCCGTGAAAGCAAGTTTTATATGACCATGCAGACATGTGATGTTTGTTCCATCCATGTGATACGCGTTCCCAAGGATTCCTTGGGCGTCCGAACAATCTGAGCTCGCAAATAATGTGCGCTCGTGCGATTGTAAAATCATATTGTCGTTGGAATGTTGACCTGTTGACCATCGATGATTTCCCGAAAGGATTTGAGGGGACGAGGCTTGCCTAGTATTCAAAGTGGCTGCCATTATCGCTACTTCCGTAGCTACCCATGAGAGGGTTCGAAGTCGTAATCAATCCATTCTCCGACATCATTGTACTCTCCATATCTCAATCCAAATGTCAGTGGCCTCAGTACGGCGCCGGCTGTAACCGAAGCGTGCACCCGTACATCACACGTGTTAAATCTATGATCGATGGATTCCCACAAAAATATGGGCGTCCGAGAAATATATTGAAGGGACCTACTACAGACAGAGTGGTCAAAACAATCGACTACCATGATACTACAATAAACAAGTGGGTTCGTTAAGTCATACACGCAGGATAAAACGATGCTATTCGTTTTTTAGGGTGCAAACCTTCATCTCCGCCTACGGCAGGTTCCCCTTTGGGTTGGGCTTGTGGCTCCAGCTTGTCGTTCGCTGACATCGTTATTCGCTTACTGGTAAGAGGTGGGGTCTATCGTGAGCGAAAGCGAGAAATGAATGCTGATGAGGAGATAGGCAGGCTTTATAATGCGTGAAATTTTACATACCAAGCATGCGTATAGGCATAGCATGAGTCATACAATGAGTGCAAGGAAATCAAACGTGGTAATACCACGATAGTTCAACATTAGATATTCACAATATATACTATTGTTTTACAACTTATATATACAAGTTCATCGGACTGATCGAGTTATTCACACATCTGGTCGTCACCATCGGACAAGGACGACAAAGAGGCTTCCTCGTCCGAACTCTCACCCTCTTCAGCCCCCGCGTTCTCTTTATCCTATTTATCCTCTTCATCCTCTAATGGCATGATTGCGTCGCGCAGTAAGAGTTTGGGTGTTCTATGCTGGGGTGGCTCAAAGCTCTTTGACATGTCGCTGGCGATGACTCGTTTGACCAACAAGTCATATTGCTCACCCGGGATCCATCGCTGTGTGCTTGCATTGATCTTTCGGCGCTCCTCTTCCGTGTCCCAGTCCCATCACTTCTGCAAGTACTTTCTTAAGTTTTCTTAAGTTTTCTTAAGTTTTCTTAAGTTTTTCTTAAGTTTTCTTAAGTTTTCGATATAAACCCACACTGTGCATATTTAAATCGGGGCAGTTAGCTATTGGCCGACAGTATACTTAAGAATTATACTTAAGAAAACTTAAGAAAATGTAAGTACGTGGAAGCTTCTTGGTAGGAGGATATTGTCCACATGGCTCAAGGATAACTTAAGAAAACTTAAGAATCTTATCCAAATGTAAGCACGTGATTGGCTGGAATGTAGGAGATATGCACACGTGTAAGAAAGCGATATGCTGGATATTTAAAGAAAAATGACACCCAATGACACTTAAGAAAATGACCGATGACACACACCCCACCCTATGACACTTAAGAAAAATGACCGATGACACACACCCCACCCTATCGCACTTAAGACAAATGACCGATGACACCCACCCCACCCTATGACACTTAAGTAAAATGACCGATGACACACACCCACCCTATGACACTTAAGCAAAATGACCGATGACACCCACCCCACCCTATGACACTTAAGCAAATGACCGATGTCACACACCCCACCCTATCACACTTAAGCAAAATGACCGATGACACCCACCCCACCCTATGACACTTAAGCAAAATGACCGATGTCACACACCCCACCCTATGACACTTAAGCAAAATGACCGATGTCACCCACCCCACCCAATGACACTTAAGAAAAATGACCGATGACACCCACCCCACCCTATCACACTTAAGACAAATGACCGATGACACACACCCCACCCTATCACACTTAAGCAAAATGACCGATGACACACACCCCACCCTATCACACTTAAGAAAAATGACAGATGTCACATCCCCTACCATATGACCAAGTGTAAACATACATACATACGTCGTAATGCGATTGGCTCAAACTAACAATGAACAGCGTATCCAAACTAATGTGCATGCAACCTGCCACACGCACGATCACCTAACAAGCAACGGATAAGATTAGCAAGCTAAGCAACCATACAGTCTTCGAAAGCTGCTACATGTCCTGCATCCATCTCCTGCAAACAAGTCAAGCAAGCAATTAGTAAGCGCACAATCATGTGACCCTCAAGCACCCCTCAAATGACTGCCCACGAAAAAGCTGTCATGGGCAGTGACTGTGGGCCGTGTTGGGGGGCATAAGGTGAGGCGTGTGACCCCCAAGCACCCCTCAGATCACTGCCCATGACATAGCTGTCACAGGCAGTGACTGTGGACCGTGTCGGGGGGCATAAGGTGAGGCGTGTGACCCCCAAGCACCCCTCAGATCACTGCCCATGACAAACCGGACTAAGCCGTCCCGGGCGGTGATTGTGGGCCGTGTGGGGGGGCATGAGGTGAGGCGTGTGACCCCCAAGCACCCCTCATATCACTGCCCATGACATAGCTATCACTGGCGGTGATTGTGGGCCGTGTGGGGGAGCATTAGGTGAGGCATGCGACCCCCAAGCACTCCTCAAATCACTGCCCATGACACAACCGTCCCGGGCAGTGACTGTGGGCTGTGTCGGGGGGCATACAGTGAGACGTGTGACCCCCATGCACCCCTCAAATCACTGCCCACGACACACCTGTCACGGGCAGTGACTGTGGGCCGCGTTGGGGGGCATACGGTGAGGCGTGTGACCCACAAGCACCCCTCAGATCACTGCCCATGACGTAATTGTCACGGGCAGTGACTGTGGGCCGTGTCGGGGGGCATAAGGTGAGGCGGGTGACCCCCAAGCACCCATCAGATCACTGCCCATAACATAGTTATCACAGACGGTGATCGTGGGCCGTGTGGGGGGGCATAAGGTGAGGCGTGTGACCCCCAAGCACCCCTCAAATCACTGCCCATGACACATTTGTCATTGGCTGTGACTGTGGGCCGTGTTGGGGGGCATACGGTGAGACGTGTGACCCCCAAGCACCCCTCAGATCACTGCCCACGACACATGTGTCACGGGCAGTGATTGTGGGCCGTGTGGGGGGGGCATAAGGTGAGGCATGTGACTCCCAAGCACCCCTCAGATCACTGCCCATGACACAGGTGTCACAGGCAGTGATTGTGGGCCGTGTGTGTGTGGG